>VZRX01005623.1:0-118915 GCA_013398075.1 Notiomystis cincta | reverse complement strand
CCGCCCACCCAGCGCCCGGGGGGGCGGCGGCAGCACCGTGTCCCACGCACGGACGTGTCGCGCTGGGTCGGGATGGCGCTGCTCCAGTGCCGCCCAGAATTCGGAGAAGTCTTCGCCGAAATTGATTTTTCGGGGAATCAGCGGGCTTCCTTGCTGATGGGGCAAAGTGTGACGAGCGCACGGGCTGCCTCTGGATGCAGAGGCACGGCTCGTGAAGGAGAAGAATTTAAATGAAACAGAAATCTGCAGGATAAACGAGTTTGCACAGTTCTACAAGGATTTGTCTCGTCTTAATATTCTGGTCCTCATTTTCCATTAAAAGGCTAGCTTGTTATCCTAGCACTAGTCAGTAAATAGCAACTCAGCACAGCAGGAAAGCATTTACCAGAAGTAAGCTTTAAGTAGAAACTTCAATCTGTTTCAGCAAGACCAAAACTTCTTTCCTTTACCACTATTCCTGACTCCCATATCTATCTCAGAATGGTCTAAGAATGAATTAATGTTTCTTCAATGACATTGAGAATATACAGCATCATATAAATGCTAAGTACCAACCATCCATCTATCCATGAAAGCTAAGTACATTACTACAGTGGTTACCAGCCTCTTGCTGTTCCCTTTACAAACTTAACTTCACCTTTCTGTCAAGAGTCTAGCAGCTGTTCAGAGAAAAGTAAATTCATCGTCCTAGGACAGACAAGTACAATCAGGGCAAAACCAGTAAGTAGCAGGAGGGGTTAGGGGTTACTGTAGCTCAGATCTCTCCTATGAAGGGGCACTTGAGAGGGCAGCTGTTACACTAAGTTGCCTCTTTTCCAAGTCATGGAAGAGCTACCCAAGTACACTGCCAGAGCGCTCTGAGGAGGGAGCAAACTCACTGCAACAGTGAGGAGAAGGGGAAGAGGGTTTTCTTTTCAACATTTTTGGGACCTACACAATATCACATATCCAGGTTAAGAGGGAGAACTAGGTTCTAAAGACTTGAAGTCTTACTGCATGTGTGTAGCTACATGGACAGGAGGGGGAACACATGAAATCACATCCACTATATCTGACTTGCCTCCTTACACAGGGCTGAGCAAAAGCTAGACCTTGTCAGATCTCCCTAGGCACATTCTGAGAAAGTATCTGTATATTTATACACTGATAATTACAAGCATAGAAGCAAGAAGGAAATGCTGAGGCCCTTGCCAGCTTCGTTCATATTCATTGACAAAACACATGGATCCTCCCCAAGTCACAGATGTTCAATATGAAAATGCCTGAGTTCCATTGAATTACAGGAAGTTTGGAAAAACAGCCATGTCCCATGCAGCCCATGCTGTCACTAAGAAAACATGTGAATCATGTTCAATCAGGCACAGTCACTGAAAAACTAAACAAAACCTGCTGTTGACATGGTCAGGCAGTGCCTAAAGAGCAAAATTCTGTATTCAGATACAGACAGCATGCATGAAGATAGCAGGGGGAAAATAAGACTGACGTAGTTATCTGTGGTTCTGGCAGTATTCATGTATTTTGTGAAAGCAGGGAAGTTTAACAGTTTTATTTGAGTAAAGTCATATGAAAGCACTGCCCAACTACAGCATGTTTCCAGAAATATAGAGATGTTTTGCCTACTGTGAGCATGAGCCTTACCTGTTAAGCTTTCCTTAACCTTCTTCGTGTTTCTGACTTCTCTGAGTCTATTTTTTCCTCCATTCCTTTCTTAAAAGTTTTCTCTTCCTCTCATGACCTCATTCTTTTCTTCCACAAATCACAAACAGAAGTTTCTAAATCTTGAGAAGATGTTTGCCATCTCCTGGATATATTTAGCTGCCACTGCTGTTCCCCATCTCCTCAGTGACATGCTGACCTACACAAAAAAGGGAACTGACATTTTTAAGACATGGAGGGAAGCTGCCACAATGACATTATCCCAAGGGAAGCAGGGTGTCAAAGTTTTAGTGCACTAGCCACCTCCTACATCCTTAACAGATTGCTCTCAAAGTGAAGACACTTGCCAGCCCCTCAGATCTACCAAGACTTCCAGTGTAAAAAGTAGACAGGAGGATAAGCATATTATTTGAAGATGAGGGATGTTGGTCAGAGCACACAAAATGTCTGAGCATTCCAGTTTAGAAGGGATTGTCTGTTTGTGAGCCAGCCTGCTCAGTTAGATAGCAGAAAGTTACTTCTCCTGCTGTTCTCCCATTCCTTTCCTGGAGGTGGTCACCTCTGACTTTGTAGGCAGGTGAATAGCATAGGAATCCACTTTCAAGCCACTGAAGTTTCAAACCCTGTTTCTTCAGGCAACCCTACATGAGCATCCCTCTAATCCATTATGCAAGGCAGTGAACTCTGCTGCTCCCCGAGCAGCTCCACATGCCAAATTCAGCTGTCCAATGGCAGGGACCCAACCTCCAGGAAAGGAGCAAGGAAGGAAACTGGAAGGTGATAGCTGTATCAGCTACTCAAATTTAATCGGCCCATATTGGCAAATCTCAATTTACTATAGCTTAATCCTCCTTGGATTAATTGGAAATTCCTTTTCCTTCAAGGAGAATTAAACTACAGCAAACTAAAGCTGGGTATGACACTAGAGCACAAAAGATCGCTGAACTAGAGGTAGTGTTGTTACAACCATGAAGGTCTATCAGTAACAGAGTTAATTCTACCTACAAACACTGCCTCACCCACAGCTGTGGCAGCTGAAGGTGTGACCCCGTGCTGAAGACACGGCTGAGGTGGCAAAGCAGTGTGACCACTCCCTTTTTCTGCAGCTCGCCGGCTCACTGCAAACCAGCAGCAGCAGCAGCAGCAGCAGCAGCTCAAGCCAAGCCACCTGACCCGGGGCTGACGCAGGGCGGGAGCGCTGCAGGATCCATTCCAGCGCTCATTAGATGGGCGGTAGCAGCCAGCTGAGGGCAGAGCGTGGCTGAACTGCTCCAGACAGAGCTGAAGCAAATAAAATAAAACCTGAACATTTTTCCATGAAGTTATTTCCTGCCGTTTGAAGACAGCATAGCCTCAGCTGCTTGTTACTGCCTTTCAGCCAGTGGGCACCGTGCTTCCATCTCTGCCTACCAGGTGGTGTTCCCTGATCCGCTGTGGGTTTAGTTTAAGGACAGAGATTAGTTTAAGCAACGCTGAAACAATGATTTCCATTAACCCCAGTGACTTTTTTCCTATGCTGGGTTACAGAACGCCCATATAAATCAGCTTTCTGGCAAAATTGTGGAGTGAGGAAAGCACTAATAAATATCTTCAACTATTGCAGCTGGATCTGAGAAAGGATGTCTGTCTCCAGCCTCACTGGCTAGGTCACTATGGATATGCAGCCTGTAATATGTGATAAATGGAGAAAGCGTTAACTTTGCAGAGCATCAGGTGTTCCATTATTTATAGTTCCCCAGGCACACGTATATTGATTTCAGCAACACCTTCTTGAAGAAGTGTCAGCTGCACAAAAGATTTGCTGGTGACCACATGGAGGCTGGTCACAGTTACTATAATAAAAAGCTATGTAGGGACTGCTCTCCTTATAAATGCAGTGAAATGTAATTAAGAGTAATTTTTTTTTTTCTGGTAGCCAACCCTTAATCACAAACTAATTTGCCAAACTCCTTTTGCAGTGCAATAATAGATGTTTATTCTGATGAAGAATCATGTAGGTGCCTGAATCTGATTGGAAATAATGTACCTAAGTCTGCCTTCAAATGTAGGAAAGACCTTACTGTTTGTGGTACAGATAGTAGTAGTGGGGTTTTTCAGTTTCATTCCAGATACACCACAATGCCTTCACTCTGCCTGTAGAGGATGTTGCTGCTGCCTTCTGTGGGCAATCACTTCAGAATTTGTCACTCAGATATAACTGTCTAAGTAGGATTACCCAGATCAATATTTTCACATTAACTTTATTTCTAGTCCACTTATCTCATATGCTGTCGACCAGACTTAATCATCTGTCCCAATTTTGTGTTTCCATTTTATGGATCTTCATTAATCTCTTTTCTGTTAATCCCATTCTGTTTCCACAAACCTTCCCAGCTGCAAATCCAAGTGTCACATCACTTGTCAAGATGATTGCTCAAATATGTTTAGATTTGCCTGAAAAAATTGGCTGTGTCCTACACATGTTAAATTTATCCCACTATCCCCTGCAGGATGAAGACCTTTCTTGTTATGCACAATATATATAACTGATCCTTTATTATGAACAAATTTTATAAAAAACATCAAATAAAATATTAAAATAAATATTAACATATTTAAATTAGATTCTACTAGGTGTTCATTCAGGTTTTGACATCCTAATCAATTTTATATCTATATCTATATTTAGTTTATAAACTTGGTCACAAGTTTAATTAATCTAGCAATGAGATTTTATCCAAAAGATCCCATACTTGATTGCGGTTCACTGCCTCATTTGGTTTGTAAATAACATGATATGAAGTTATCTTCAAAACAGACAAAAGGCTTCTTTCCTTATCTGTCTGTTATTCCAAAAAGCTGCTGCAGATTTGAAGCAACCTCTTTAGCATGGCAAAGGGTTCACCCTCACAGGCCAGGAATAAACATACAAGAGCTTCTGACTACATGGGTTGCATTCCACATAAAGCTGTCTTTTGCCATCTGCTTGCACTGCTGAACCCAGACCTTAGTGCACTCTCTAAAACCTGAAGGCTAGCTCCAGAAAGCTTGATAGAATATATCCTAGGCTGGATTTAACACTCCTTGGATATATCTCCCTTGACTACTATGTTGAATTTTCACATGAAATATATGAGATTATCTACATTGTCAACTTTTCTCACACAGTATAGATCACAACCTGCAATCAGATCCAGTAGTCAAATTCTATGTGTGTGGAAGAGTGAAAGAAAGACACAGATGTGAGAAACAAAATGGGACCAAATCCTGTTATGTGATGTGCTTGTCTGAACTGCAGAGGATACTGAAAGTATGCAATGACCAAACACATTTGCAGGGGCTCCCAATCCAGATAATCTTCACCTGGATGCAGCCTCTTAAATCAGGGAAGTGAGTGCAGCATTACAGAAGTTATTCCATATCTACAGGATACAAAATCCTAGCATTTACTATGCTTCCCAATCTCTCTCTCTCTCTCAGCTTTGAAGCTTTGAAAATCAAGGTCTGAGAGCAAGCAGAACAGAACCCATTACAACCATATCTTAAGACAAGAAGTCATCAAGCAGAGGCTGCTCTGAATAAGCTCTTCCCAGATTTCCCTTCAGTGACATCAGTTAGCTGATGTTAACATTGGCCAGCACTGTGCTCAGCACTAGTGGTGCCAGCGAGCCAGAACTCAGCAGCTGGAAGTTAAAAGTCTGTTAACAGAGGTCGAGGTGCAAACAAGATGCAAACAGCAAGAACGATTGCAATGGCATGCCATGGGACAGGGTGCATTTTCTATCACTTGCAGTCTTTAAATAAAGGTTAGACAGCTAACAGACACGTTTTATTTCAGTCACAAATGACAGGGCTTTAGGCAGGAATTACTGAGTAAAATGAAGTCAGGCTAAATGATTAGGCTGCTCCTTTCTGGCTTTCCCATCTGTGAAAATCCAGCGTCCCAGGGCAGCTGCCCTGATGGCAGAAGAGCAGCCCACACAGTGTGCTTGAGACTGGAAACCTGCTGCTATCACTTCATCAGCTGAAGTCCCTGCTGAGGGCTCAGGCTTGTGGCACTAAGAGGAGGGAGGGTCTACACATAAAGCTGTATCTTAATATGCTAAGCCACTCTGCCAGCTGATTCCCTTGCTGTTTTGAGCTAAGTAATTATTTTAAATAGCTGTAAATCAGAAAAGAGCTTTGCTTTTAAAAGTGAAATATGCCATAATCCATGTGTGAATTAATGCTCTTGGCTATTTTCTCTCTCTCACGTGCACAAACACGAAAAGCAATGAATTCAACAGCAGTTTTTGAGCCTTTGTATTCCTTTTCCAGATGATAATTTCATAAAGAGTTTTGATGCCTGAGTTTTGGCTGCTCTGCTACAACTGACACTACCATAATTACATTCCTAAAAGGTTCACATGTTTTCTTAAACAGTCTGTTAAGACAAAGCTATAAATACACAAGAACAAAGCAATCCTCCTTGTCCCAGTTATAAGTGCCCTGACCTGCTGATTTTCAGGGCACACAGTATTATGCAGTACTACGTATTTCTTTGGGGAGGTGACAGCTGGAGGTGTGGCTGGATGGGGTGAAAACCCTCCAGCAGCCATAGAGGAGCAGATGTTTGTGTTACCTCCTGTAGCAGGTTTGTTTTTGTTGGCAGCTGTCAGTAAACTGTTGCTGGGTAATTCTGCTCGTGTAATTTTGGTCTGTGATGGTGGAGCACCTAGCACCTTCTCGACAGGCATTCATTTGTACTAGATGTGAAAACGCATTTGTGCAAACACTAATTAATGGATCCTGTTTGACTGAAAGTGAGCCAAACTCAGAGCTGAAGTCAGAAGTTGCTTGCCTATTTTAATCTAGGTCATATAAGCTGCATCTAAAAGCAGTTCTGACAGCTTCCTCCAGCCTCTCCATGTCAGCAGGGGGAAATCCTACTTTTACAGTGCTGTCACTGAATTACCAGATCTCATCTTTTTTATAAAGAGCTTATCACTACAGAATCTTTATGGTGCTGAGAAGGCTCATACCCACCATTCCACAGAGGACTGCAGGCAGATACTAAGTTATGTCTCCATAGGGCACATCCTGCAATGGACAGAGAGCCCTGAGGTAAAACTGACCCTGTTCTTCAGGGTCCCCGGGGGCCCCAGCCTAAAATAACAGACCCAAGGCAGGGGTTCTATGCTGGAAAAATCCAAATTATCTTCCCATCAGAGTTTCTAGTGCCAAAAAAGTCTTTGCCATTTGCAAAGACAGTGTTCACAAACAGTGAAGGCATTGGGGTGGGGAGCTCCCTGCAGAGCAGTTGCTCTGTATGTGCAGTCACAGAAGGCACCAGCAATGCAACCGACACTTCCTGCATCCCAAGGCAGTGGCTTTGGGCTTGTTTTATCTTTTACCTGCTTGCTCTTCCCAGCCTGTTCTAGTTGTATTTCACTGCTGACTTTTTTTTTGTTTTGTTTTTTTGGTTGGGGTTTGTTTGTTTGTTTGTTTGTTTGTTTGTTTTTTGTGTGTGTGTAGGTGTGTTCAAGAATAAAATAACACATGCTTTTACCAATTCTAGGCATGTATCTTCTGCTCTGGTAGCTGGAACATCAACTATGAGATGCTTGAGATCACAGCATCACAGCAGTGGTTTTAAAGTTTCAAACAGGGACATCACATTGTCACCCACAGCAGATTGTTTCCCAGCACAAAATAGTCAACAAAAATATCTTTCTAAATGCTTTTTGCATCACTCCTGTAATATTCATGAATATTCACATCTTTGACTATGTTACCTTTAACATAACATTAGGTATGAGTTGCAATGCTTCCATGTATCATACTGCAAAAAATACAGAAATCAGTGTGTTTCAGAGTGAACTCAACCAAAAAGGATAGGAAGGAGAACTTCTTAAGCCTTTAAGTAAGGCATAAAATAAACTTCTGTAATTTATTTAGAAGAAAAAGGAAGACTGCTTGGCATCTGTAAAAGGCATGCAGGACTTCTAACCCATGTACATTCCCATGCACATACCCATGCACTAGAATATGACTACAGGAACAAGAAGATATCATAGGAAGACTAAATTCCTACAGCTAATTTTAGGCAAGAACTGTCTGAAGGCCTAGATTACTATTTCAATTACACTTGCCATGTGTTCATGCCTGACTTGACCACATTGTTTCTGAATTCCTGCATCAAAGGGTTTATGGCTGCTTCTTTCAAAATAACACAAAATGCATCCCTTCTCTGAACTGCACTGAAAAATGCCATCAGGAAAATGAAACTGGATTCCTAAACATGTTCATCAGGGTAGGTGTCTTGGGTACAGCACAGCTGGGGTGGCCCCTCCAAGTGCCACGATTCTCCCAGCCTCAGTCATACTCTAAAACTGGGCTGGCACTCTGGACATTGGAAGAGTGCATCTATTTTAAATACATTTTTTCCCTAACAGGAGTTACTAGCCCTTTAGGTCACCAAGGAAAAGAATGAATGCTATGCTTTTCAGACTTTGCCAATAAGAATGATGTGACACTCTTAAAAGGAATTGTGAAGTGTTTAGGTCTAGAACAGGACGTGCAACAGAGGACACTCTGCTGGAATTAGACCTCAGGCACAGGGAGGTGTAGCAGCCCGGAAGGGGCAGTTTATACCAGAAATCCCAGTGTTGCTTACATCCAGCAGAAACAAACCAGCACTGAGAAGGGCATAAAATATCCTATTCAAATGACATTGCTCCTCTACAGCACAACTGTAATTTCAGTTGTGCTGTAGAGGAAATTCAGACAACAGGGAAACCTAGTGCTCCACTGACTTTGGGCTGTGCCCAGAGCATCATTTTCCTTTCACACAAACCAGGGAAGGACCATACCTCCAGCCAGACTTTGGGCTGGTCTCTAGGAGAGGACCTCCCTCAGGGATGCCACAGCTGCCCCACAGCCCCCACTCTGCACAAGAGGAGCTGCTGCTGGAATGCCACAGATGGGCTGCCCACTGCCACACAGGGGCAGGGACACCAGGCTCCAGACAGGGACTCACTCTGCCTTTCAGCTTCCCAGCCCTGACCACCACGCCCCTGCCTCTGCCCACCACAAACCTGCTTCTGCCTAGCACCTGCCAAAGGAAAACAGCAAAACTCTCAGACCACCACACAAACCCAAGTAATCAGGCAGGGCAAAACGACATTGTCCCTTCAGTAAAACCTGCATGCTTTCTCTCTGACTCCATCTGCAGTTTATTGCTGCATGGTGGGGAGGGAAGGGGAGGAGACCATCGAACTCGCTGTGGCTGTAGGTATTTTTCTAGGTCTGGGAGCAGTTCACAACTTCCTCGCTTATTCTAAAGAAAACAACATGCACCAAAGTGCTCCTGCAGGGCTGAACATGGAGTCTCTCTCAGGCTCAAATCTCAGTTTACACCCATAGAAAAAACCATATTGCCAGCATGAGCTCATGACAGAGTGATCTCTCTCTGAATGCTCATTTTGGCTTATGCACTTGGAACAGCTTGCTGTTTTCTCTGTAGCTCAGTCGTGTGATATTTCACCTCGCTCTTCATCAAGATACAGGAGGGGTCCATAGTGTGACGGAATGAAAAAATAACAGAAGTTTTAATTTAATGTGCATTTCTTTTATGAGAAGGCCTTTTGAAATGACAGACAAAACTTTTATTTTCATGCACAAAGCCATTCTCTGCTAGGGGAAGAGTTCAGGTCTGCATTTTCTCTTTCTTTTTTCTCACTGTCATGAATGAACTGCTTTCAGTTGTTGACACAGGCTGTCAGAATTTCATTGCACTAAACAGATTGTTGGCAGCTGGTGGGAAGGTAAAATGAATTCATCCACACTGAAATAATAGTTTGTACTTCAGAAAGTGGCATTCATTTACAAGCCCTAAAGCTCTCTACAGATGTGAATGAATGAAGCTTTATAGTGATCCTGTTGGAGGGGTAAGCAGAGCATGCACATTTCAATCCCAAGAACAGGGCACCTGACTTGTCCAAGGTCAGACTAAATGTACCTGAACCAAGATCTACTGAAATCAATAAAATATTTCCTGCAACTTCAAGGCATGCTGAGCTGAGACCTAAGCTAGTGACAGAAATAGAAATTAATTCATAACCCTCAAATCTCTCTTCTAATTGCTATTTTAGGCTACTTTTTTCTTCCTTCTATTTTAGAGCAGGCTTAAACCAGAACATCAGCTAAACCACGAAAATTTATTACAAGACAATATGATACAAGAGAAAAAAGCTTTCCAGAAAAAAAATCATAGTGCAAGGACAAATAATAGTATTTTGTGGCCAAGATGATATTTAAAGGAAATCAGAATTAGTTGAAATATTCCCATAGGCTTCTTTGCTTGAACAGTAAAGCATTTATCTGAAATTTTTATTTACTGCAACAACTTTATGCCAGTACTGCCTAGGTTAAAGGGACAGGGCTATAGCAGAAGTACCAGCTAGAACTCAGGACTCAGTAGTTATACCAGGGAAATGAAAAGTCTGAACTGTTAGACCACTAAACAGATGCAAGTCTTTAGCAACAAGCACTTAAATCATCTTTTAATTTAAACCACACCTTTTTAATTGCAGTAACTGCCATGTAGTCATAACTGTAGGATCCACTTGGAAATACAGACGTCTCTCAACTACATGGAAGCAAATTATCATGGCTGGGATTAGTCATACCACAGCTACAGGAAGACACCCAAGCTGCTCTGAAAAGTCAAGCTTATTTACTTGCACACAATACCATCTGAACAGCTCTACTACTGCTTTCACACCTGAGCTGAGCAAAGCAGATCTGTCAGTTAAAGTTTGGGACTTCTCTACTCTGCAGTCAACAGCATCACCAACATTTTTATCCTACCAATTATTTGTAATATCTTCTCATGCTCTGATTTATATGGGCTTTATATTAGCTATGGTTTTATTTTCTCTAGGTGGTCACTTCACTGCTAAATGCAGTTACAACAATGGAGGATTCCCCCAGTTACCTGCTAACCAGAGTCCTGCAACAGAAAATATCATGGCATTAACTTCATCCTCTTTCTCTCCTTCCCTAAGTTCCAAACCACTTATTCATTCCCTTGAGATGTTCTGACCAGGACAAGCAAGCAAGTTTCCAAGTCAAAGATCTTGAACAGAAAATGGCTCCCCAGCTACCCCTTTTCCCTGTTACATTAGCAGCCTTCCAGGCCGAGGGCCAGCACTAACTGGTGGCTGAGCCAGGAAAGGACAAGCTCCCTCGGATTACTGGAACTTCCTGGGCCAAAACTAACATATTCAAATCAAGGCAAGAGGTGGCCAAAGCAGACTGTGGAGCACAGGCATCATGCATTCACAGGGGATAAAACCAGCTCATGATGTCCATGGGTATCGGTTTCTTATCAGGTAGAAGATGCATCTTCATAAGGAGCGTGTTGAAGGAATCCGATGCTGGGAGGCAGAAGCCTGGCTGAACTGACAAGGTCTGTCTCCACAAGGATTCTTCAGAAGCTCCCCAGGCCAGGTAACAAACAAACAAATAAACAAACAACCCCCCAAAAGTTGTCCTAGCTACTAATGATGTCTTGAGCATTTAGAAATCCAGCCAGAATGAGGTTGGAAGCCCAACTAGGCCTTTGGATCATAGATTTGGAACAACCTAAGACAGACACTCTCAAAAGGCAAGATACTCTTCTTTCTCTGCTGATTACAATCCCTATCCAGACAACAACACCTCAGGTTTCAAACACTTTCTTCCCATCTGTGCTCCTTTCTCAGCTAACTTCATGCAATGCTGCTGTTGATGGATTACACAAAAGAGAGATACAAGATGAAGTATGTATTGTTAGTGTAGTAAAGACTCTCCCATCCATACCTCTTTCCAAGGACCCAATATAAATGAAGACTGCTCCCCCTAAGCCAGAGAACAACAATCCTCATATATTCTCCACAGGACTATTTTAGTTCATTCACGAATTATCATAACATATAAAAACATGTAAAAAGTATCGGGTGAAACGCCTGCCTGACTGGAGTCAATGGCAAATATCCCATTTACTCTAAAGGGACAAAATTTCATCCACTAAGTTCCAAAATGAACATTTTCTGCCTACATTTTCTTGGATATGTGTATTAGCAGATGCTCTGTGTTTGCTCAACAGCTAAAGAAAGTTATTCTTTTCACCCGAAACGCTGTCTTGTCTCCCCACTAGAAAACAGACTTCGAATAATTTCTTCAGAAAATAATACCAAATTGTCAGGGTTTGTACTGTCTAATCTGGGTTTGGCATAACCAAGAGAACTCGCTGGCTGCTAGCCCTGACATTAATAGTAACAGCACAGTTTGGGACTTCTCCTTTGGTTTTCCACTCATACATGTCTCTGTGTCCAATTTCAAACACAGTTAATCATGAAGCAAGGAATAAACGGCAAAGTGGAAAGGTTGAGGATAGGGAAATGCATTGAACTCCTCTCAGTAAGTAAAAAGGCAATGACCTGAGTACCAAGGAGATTAAACTGGGGCAGAAAAACGTGTTCAGAGAGGATGCCTAGCCATCCTGGCAGCAGTGCATGATGTGCCTCTCACAGCTTTCTGCTGCTCCTCCCCATGGTTTGCTGCCCTGCAGCCACAGGACAAGATGCAGGCCAGTATTTCATCTACTCCAGTTCATGCTTCCATGAGTTAACCTAAACTGCCTCAATTTGCACCAAAAAATGGGGCAGTGAATCACCACACTGCACGTAGGCAGGCTGAGACGTAGGCAGGCTCCTGCCCAGAGCTGCCTCTGGCCAGGGCATGGAGGCCAGGCAGGTACAGGGGCGATAATCCAGGGATTGCAGCCAGTTCTCCCATGCACACAAGTCATGGACAGCAACGTGGGATATCCAAGGACATCATTACTGATAACAGGTAAAAAACTCCCCAAGAGATGAAGATAACTGGAAATGTAAGTATCTTTGGGGGGGAGGACAAAGAGTGTTAAAATTCTCTCTTGGGAGACTTTGATTTCCTACTAAATTACTCCTCTGTGAACTCATGCCTGGCTTTCCTTCTGCCCATCAATTAATGCATTAAAAAGCCTCACCAGAGTGCTGGGAGATGCAATTCCCTCTTCAAAACCTACATCTAAAGCAGCCATTCAATTAAGGGAGGTTTTGTATGCCCAAGTTCAGAAGTCACTTCACATTTTTTGACTTCTCTGTTAGAGAGACAAATCTCTTTGGCTAATATCTCAGACTGAGGATTTTTTCCTTTTTTTTTAAGAAACACAGAGAAAAGGCAAAAGCACAAAAATGAGAAAATGGTTCTAACTGGAGTTTTAAACAGGTGTTTAGACAGAACAAATATTGACCCCTCAGTTTATCACTTTCTTAAGTGGGAAAGGACATGAAAGAAAGAAGCAGTACACTAATGCAGTTAGAACATTTCAGAATTCATCAAAACACCCCATCCCAGCATGCCTAGTTTACTCTCTCTGACTGCCTCACCCCAATAAATATTTACTGATTGTAACTGATCATACTTTGAAATACAAAACTGCTCAGTGTGGTAGAAATCACCTCCCCTGTTATGAGTAGTACAGATTCAAGGCATAAATGTGACTGCAGAATTTACTGCAGAGCGCTTATGACCAAAAGTACTGGCAGAGAAAAGACATTTTAGAAAATGCAGCCATGAGGACAATGTAATGTTTTAATTCCCCTGCCAGTGTATGCTGGGTGAATTTATTTACCTTTGGTCTGTGAGGCAAGACTTATCTGTTGGCTTAAATCTTTACTAAAGGAAAAGAGGAACAATTAAGGATTTGATAGAGGAAGCTTTATAGTATGAAATTTGGAAGGTTTGATCCTATGACCCTACTTCTGTGGTAGGTTTATAGGACACAAAAAGCACACAAAAAAATCTTGCTTCAGTGTTACTTCTCAATACTTACTCTCTTGTGCATTTTTTATTTCTATTTCCTTTTGTCAAAGGAGAAAAAGCCCAGAACAGATGTGGAAAATGTAGATAGATGGAAAGTGAGTCAATCAACCAGCCAAGACAGATATTTCAAAAATGTTAGTTCTTATCAGCTATGCCTTGCTCTTTTCACCCTCTTGCCCCTGATGCCTCCAGTGTTTTGTTCCCAGCACACAGGTGAGCTGGGCAGAGCCCAGGGCAGACTTGGGCTTACACTGGGAGTTTCTGTGTGCAGTGCCACACACATGAAAACACCCTGAACCATGTATGCATGAGCAAAGCTGGCTCAGAGAAATGGAATAAAGAGAAAAAGGAGGAAAATGCGTGAAAGAAGAACATGAGGGAAAGGTGGCAAATAACAACAGTTTATCAGACCATTGAACGAGAGTGTTTTTTCATTTAAAATGCAGCATTTAAAAATAATAATAATAAAGAAACTCATCATATTAACTGAGACAACTAATGGAAAACAAATGCATGGCTTCAATGAGCCAGATATGGAAAAAATGCCAAAGAAGAAATTTTGGCAAGACAAAGAAGACTTCAGAGCAGAGCAAATACAAGAACACTTCCTCTCCCTCCTCTTATGGGATGCAACAGCAAGGATCACCACACACACAGAATGCATATCACAACATTCATGTCTTGATTTAAAAGGAGAAAAGAATGTGAAATAGGAACTGCAAATTTAGCTTCCCAAAATTTTTTACTCAGGAACGTGCATATGCTTAATTTTCTCCAGCTTAACATCCAGCATGAAAATAGATCATTGTATGGCCAGGTTTTGGTAGCATGTGTTGGGGGGATGGATGATCAGGCAGCAAACAGCCCAAAGAGCTGACACATTTCCAAACAGTTGACACTGCCCTGCTAATGCTGCTGTCACTGCCACTAGTTCCTAGGAAAGGGTAGCAAGAGGTGAGACACATATGGAGCAGCAAAGGCTGGATCTACCACAGTACCCATGAGAAAACCTCCAAACTGGAACACAGCCCCCAGGGCTGGTAGGCTTACATTACTTTGAGCCCTCTAGGAAACATTTTGCTTTTTTAGCAGCAAAAATGTTTCAATACTAACATTTGGACCATTGGCCTGGATGCAAAACTATGCTAGCAACCACCAGAGATTTGTAAGAAACAAACTTTGCAAGTAACTACAGTCATCCAGCCTCTGAACAGGAACTGAGCATAGCACCGTGGGGCAGGATCCATTTCTGTGCTATGCTTAGTTACTGCTCAGGCAGTATTTGTTAGGGACAATGAGCACTGCAGGGAGGTAGTGAGCAAAGCAGCTACATTTTATATTCAGCTGTAGAATTTCCATTCTCCAAACTGCATTGATCTTGCCAAACAAAATTTAGAAATCCCAGGGAGTGAATCAGTGATGCTTCTAAGTCCCATTTCAAATGCAAAAAAAAACCCCAAACCTATATATCTATATCTGTATACAAAACTATTTGGAGGAAAACATGTGAAAAATGAAACTTCATGCTCAGTGCTCATTGTGGCAAACTATACATCACAACCATTATTTTTATTGTTGTGATGCTTTCAGACAGGAGAAACAACAAAGTTGTCAGCAAAACAGCTTTAGAGTCTCTACAAACTTCACAGTGAATTTTAGAAGACATGACCCTATAAACACAACTCCAGTGTTTCCAGCAGGTGATCCCTTTCTAACCTCTAAGCATCAAGGGCAAAAAGAGAAACCCGTTTCTTCTTCCCCTGTAATACACTCTGGTGCACAGGAGGGAAACAACAGATTATTATTTTATTCTGCTCATGAGCCAAGATGAGACAGAGGCTTTTGGTAGGACTGGAAGAAGGGTCAGAGCTCTGGGTTGGGAGGACAGTGTTGTGGCTGTGTTTCTGCCCACCACCTCCCTCCATTCTGGAAGGGGCAGGCTGAGAATGAGGCATGTGCAGGAAGGAGGAAAGCAGCATCTCCCTATGCTGACCACTGTCCTAATCAGCCTCAGCACAGGGGGAAATTGCAGCAGCCTAAGGAAAACTAAAAGCTCTGAAAATGAATTAAAATAGCTGCGAACCAAATGCATTTTTGCAAGAGGCTTAGCTGACTATAACTACTTATCATCAAAATGTGAGGCTAAGACATTTTAATATTTTCCAAGGTAAGGTTCTTAGGGAACATTAACTTTAGTCTCTCTTGCTCAATATAAATTTTGTTCCCCTTCTGCAGAGAGAGAGAAGTGACTTTACATGAACTGCTTGTGAGAATGTACAGGAAAACCTTTCAACAAAAAACATGGGAGAAAGAAAATGAAGGAGGGATGAGCAAAGTGTATTCTTTATACAGGAACATTTCTAAATTCAAGCACACACTACTTTGGTAGTATTAAAAATGTGAGAACTGACACGTCTTAAAGCAAGGAAAAGTGTGAAAACACAGTATTGCCCTGAGGTACAAGTGACAACAGCCGTGTTATTTTAAAACAGGCTGGCTCCTAGTGGTTAACTGTGAGGTGTGTCCTGCAGAAAATCACCAGTTTTATAAACACACCTCACCTCACCATCCCTTCTGTCTTCCCTTTGAACAGAGCAACAACATTTAGGCTTTCTTCTTCTTTTTGGAACACATGTACGGAGATGCAATGCACAAAGTTCTCCCATTTCCTACTTGTGACCATTATTGGTAATAGTTCTCTGTCTGTTATTTTTTCTTTTATTTCTCTATAGGTACCATGTTATCATGAGATTTATATGCCCTGGAAAATTCCTGAGTCCAAAATTTGTCCAAAAGACAGTTTAGAAGTTTGATGACAATTTAAAGGTCTGTATCACCTGCAATACTAGATCTGTTTACTATTCATAGCAACTACTTAAGGAGGTTAAGAAACTAAGAAATTGTGAAACAGAAAAAAGCTGGACATTTTCTCATCACAAGGACAGCTTTTCAATCAGAGATTTTGGCATTCCTCCACCAGGATATCCCCAAGTCAGCTTCACAAATACAAAGCATTTGCCAGGACTGTCAGCCAGGCTGGCCTGAGCATTTCTTAGTGGAATGCTGAGGTTTAGCAACTGTTACTGGGCACACTGCTGAGCTGAACACATTAAAAAAGAGAGAAAACCCAGACGTGATTTACTTGAACACCTTCCTCACATTGGTTTAGGTTTCCTTTGTGTGTGTCTCATTCAATCTCAGGCTTTACCACCTGCCTATTTGCTGTCAAGAATGTGAAAACTGTTGTCAGATTTTGTTACTAAAACCAGTGTGGGGCATTGTTAACAACCACTGGTGCATTTTATACAGAGTGTGCTGTATTACTATGATTTCTCAAGAAAAATCAAGTAGGGTGACAGGAACTGGGAGGATGGAGGCAGAACAGTTATCTATCAACACTGGGTTACATATCAAGTTATCCAGCCACTATTTCTTTCTCCAAGAACAACTTCCCCATTGCACAGTTCTGCCAGAGTGTTTGATGCAGTGAGGCTCAACTACACAGGGACCTGAAAGAGAAATCTATAGCACTGCACACTGCACCTGGACAACATGAAGCTCTCCAGAACAGCTGAGGATCTCACAGGCTCCTCAGGGATGTTGTTGATGGAAGGAGGCCAGGACAAGTCTGGGGGAAAGGGAAGAAAGAAAGGAGTTACTAGATCATAATTAATCAGGCTGGAGATACAGGCTGGAGATAGCTTCTAATTTCTTAGCAGTGTTTTCATCATTACAGGTTCCTAAGAACAAAAAGTGAGAAACTGAAACCTGTGAGAGAATACAAAACTAAAATTGCACTGCCACAGGGTTATGTTACAGGAAGTGTGTGGACCTTCTCTTTAGCATGTGAATCTCTGAAACACACTGTGCCATTTTAAGCACAGTCTTTCTTTTAAACACTCCAGAAGAACTGCATCACTGAACTGGCAACTGCATGGCAACTCAAACTGCAGAAACACCAGGAGCAGTTTTCTTTCTTCTCATATAATTAAAGGACATTTACAACTTCACCTACAAATTAAAAAACAAACCAACAAAATCTAACAAACAAACAAAAAACCCCCACAAACCCAAAAATAATCTGGTTTGCCCAGGAAGATAAATAAACTGCACTTCACTACATTAATTTATGTTAGCACCAAGCAATTTTATCTATACTTTGATTTAGCTACTGTGATTGATTGCTAGTTACTTTTGAACTTCCTGTTAGAAGTTTGATTTAGAGAAACACAAAACTCCTTCACTGGGATTTTCAGTCCTGAATAGAACAAAGTCATTAACAGAATGAATAGATTCTGGTTGGTTTGCATTGCCAAGCTTTCTTTAAGAGAAACATGCTCATTACCACATTGCATGGGAAGAAAAGAAATTGAATGAGCGGGAAAGAATTAATATACTTACAGGACATGAAATTTGACTCATCTGGCAGCTGAAGCCATGCTCAAGTTTTTGTATGGAATTTTTATATTCATAATCTATACTGCTGTTTTAGTAAGAGCAGATCTCTAGTTGTCAATGCAGGAAGTTTGCTTGTCAAGGGGATTTACTTGGAAATAACTAAGTTAAATCATGTTGTGATTCGTAGTACTTTTTCCCAGTTAAAAAAAAAAAAAGCACTTTTGGATGCAGCACAAAAGTTTTTCTGATTTCACAAGCTACACTCTTGCTTATCACAAGTCTCCCAACAGCAATGCATCCTGTCAGCATGGTATTCTGTGGCTATAAACTCACTTCTCACTCCTCAGCTCACTATTTACCTGTCAGAAAAAACTGAACTCAGTGTTGTAAGGTATTCCCTACATTCAATCAGCTGTAAAAAAATTAGCTTTTTTTAAAAGATATGCACCATGCAAACTTTGGCTTCACTCTTTGCACTTTACTTTTAAGCCTTGGTTACAATTGTGCTTGCAAACCCTTCCCCAGTGAAAATCCAGTGCAGCTGCAAATCCTTCCAGACTTACCATTCTGCAGTGGTCCACAATTCTTCACCTGCCACTGAATTTTCTGTAGTATATTGAGTTATAATTTGGAGCATGAGGGCACTGGAACATGCATATACATACAACACTTGCACTTTTCAGAAATGCATTTACAGCTTGCTGTAAAAAGATTCATTTGCATCGAGGTGCCCACATTTTCATTTTCAGCATTGGCTGCACCCACATGAACACACTATTGCTCCTCCATTCTTCCACTCGTACTCAGCTAATCCAGAAATGCTTCCTCTACTCCAGCCTGCCAGGTAAATGTAGCAAGTTTTCAAATATTTCCTTTCAGACATCATAACTCTAGTCTCCTTTAGTCTTAATTCTTCCACTATCCTTTTCACCTCCCTGAGAGGTTTCAGTTAATTACAGTTTTCTTATCTGGTCTCTGGGAAGTCTTATTTTTCTCTACGTGTTGCCCTTGGTATTCATAATTCATACTGTTGCTGCACTGACTCTCTCTTGCTCTGAAGGACTTAACCCTTCATCCCTTCTCTTAGCAATGCATCAGCTGGGAAAAAAAGACATTTGCAGCATCCAAAAACTCAAGAATTGTTATTGGAGCAGAAAGAGTGAAGGTGACATGTCTTGCAAAGACATGCTCTCCCTAAAAAATAAAGCAGAGGTTGCAAAAACATGTTGGTGGAAATGAACATTTCACACATCACCTGCATTTCTCAAACACAAGGGTAAGGTGTGCAGGTTTTTTGAGGAAAGAAAAAAAAAGGCCAGCACAATACAAATTTCCCAAGCATTTTCAACTAATGCTTTCTTGTCAGTGATTTCAACCTTCCTTGCAAGGAGACAGACATTTAGCTCAATTTACTGCTGTGGTCTAATTTGCAGGTGAGTGCCTCCAATGCTTTAGATAAAAGTTTGGGGCTTATGTACCCATTAGATTAAAAAAAAACCAAACCTAAAGAAAGGTTAACAAAATCCCGGTGCTAACATGCACCTGAAAGGAGTTAACATGTTACTGACTTAAGCACACAATCAAACATTACACAGCCTGTCCCACATAGATTCGATACAAGCAGCAATAGGAAGACAGTAACACCTAAGGGACCACCCTGCAAATCCCTGAAGAATAAAATATTTCAAAGATTTTCAAAAGAACATTTGGAAAAAAATCCAAGTGAGTCCACGTCTAGAGAAACTCCACAGTTCCCACCTATAGCAAGTACTTTACAGAGTTTTACATCTTTAAAATTACCTGAGCACTGCTTTACAGCAATTGGTAGACAGAATACATAAAAACAGATTAAAGACAAATTAAAGACAAAATTCTCTTGGTTAGATTTGGTTATTTTGCTGGAAAAC
This sequence comes from Notiomystis cincta, assembly GCA_013398075.1. Classification (NCBI taxonomy): domain Eukaryota; kingdom Metazoa; phylum Chordata; class Aves; order Passeriformes; family Notiomystidae; genus Notiomystis; species Notiomystis cincta. The sequence continues at coordinate 99,083 of VZRX01005623.1, read as the reverse complement.
CCCTCAAGGTAATTTTACAGCATGAATATTTACGAATACTTACGCTGGAATTTTTCAAGTTTCTGATGCATCCTAGATGAGATTACAATACTGTATGACTGCTGATTAACTTTCTTTTTCAAGAAAAGCAAGCCTAGGAAAAATTCCTGTGAAAAGAAGTGTTCACAGAAGCAATTACATTCTGCTAGCCCTGCAATCAGAGCTTACTTACAGATCCTTTCTCAATATCAAAACAAGAAACACAGTCTCCCCTCTGTGCTTCAAAATTTTTGAGTCATCTTCAGACAGGATTGACCATTCATTTTTCATCCAACTTTTGTCAGTTTTCAATCAATTTCTGTCCTAGTAAGCACAGAACTGATTTCACAAGACTTCAAGATGTAAAAGCCAGAGAACTGATTCTTAGCTGCTACCATTAAAGAAATTTCAGATGGGAACTCCTGAAGTGACAAGCTCTGCCTAAATGACCATCAGTGAAATCTGTAGTTACATGTCTGCCAAGTTTCAAAGGACAGAAGTGATTCACCAACTCCATACTATGCTTATGGAACAAGTAGTTTCAAGTCCTGTTAATCCAGTTTTCACTTTATGGACCAAGAGTGCAGGTTGGTCCTTCTTTAGCTGATCAAGCTTAGTGACAGATTAATCTCCAAATATATGTTTTCTTAGGTGTGCTAACAAAAGTTTAGAAGCCTCATCTAAAAATGAATGCATCTTGAATACAAAAAAAATGCACCCTGTGTGGATATTTACATACATGACATGCCAGACTGATAGGTTTTCCAATTCACTGGAGGGAAAAAAAACCCACCAACCCCTTCCCCCCCACCCTCAAAAACTAAAACCAACCAACCAACAAAAAAAACCCCAACCACCCCACCAACTGGAATCACCACTTCAAAATTTAGTGGTAAAATCCCCACTGATTTCTTTGTGGCCAAATTTTCAGTTGCATACCATGTAGCAAAATACCCCTTTAATTTGCTCCCATTAAGACACACCAAAATTAGTTTAAGCTTTCTTCCACCCACAAAACTCTCATCCAGAACTCATCCTAGAACTCATCCTTAACTCCAGAGGTGTTTCCATGTTTCCATCTTTCCATGTTTCCATCTATAAACCACGGTAGAGAAAATGCATGAACAATTCTGTATCTGTTTTGCTAATCCCTTCATGCAAACACAGAACTCTCCATAAAATAGCAATCCATAGCTTCTCTCTTCCCATTACAGCTGATGCACAAACATATTTGTTACTGTGCTATAGGAAACAGTCCATTTCAATCCCAAATTACTTTCATTTAGTTTTTTTTTGTTCTTCTTACTATAAAAATCATTATGGAAAAAAGACATGAATTCATATTGTATGGAAGGTTTTATTGATTGCTAAATTGCTGTTGCTTACATCAGGTAGAGCACTTTAATTCCAATCCAACAAAACTAAAAAGAAGATGCTATTAAAGACTTGTTTCTGTAAGTCTTTCAGTTGCCAAATACATATTGTTCTGCACAACTCTCAGGCAGCCAGCAACACAAGAGTGTTGTAGCTGCACATCTTACACTGTGTGCTTCAGTATAAGCAGAGAGTGAGCTGAAAATTCATCACTTTTACCAGTTACACTTTTTAATGTTACAAACAAAACCCATTTTCTTTCTTCTCTGCAATTATATATACAGTATAAAACAAATCTCAGGGTTTGTGGTAGAAATTATTTGATCCTATACAGAAGACAACATCAAATTTTATGTAATGAAGGACAATAGTTATTTTCTGTGATTAGACTCCAATTCAAGATTACTTAAACTGTCATTGCATTGTGACCCTTTCCAGAACCATGGAAAATACATCCAGCAGACCAGATCCTCCTCTTTTGCTTCAGCTTATGACTCACATGGACAAATGTAATGTCAGTGTGTATCCTACATGATCAGGCCTATGTGTGTCACAAGTGACTATCCAGGCTTACTGGGCACTAGAGAAGTCCTTAGATGAAACTGGATAATCTTGATGCACCATAAATAATACTTACAGAAGAACATGTCATGATATTCACATTACTGTCAAGTGGAAGAAAAAACTGCTGGGAAGGAAATGAACAAGAAAACCAAACACTCAAGAATACATTTGGAAAAAAAAATTCACACTTAGAACTGGGACAGCCTATCCTAGAACCAAAAAGAAAACATATTATCCCAAATAATAGTGCACAGCCTTTAAGGTTTAAAAAAACCTTTACTGAGGACACAAAAAAGAAATGCTCTGGCAACCACTGCCCCAAGATAGCCTCCTTAAGAACCTGTGTCTCTTCTCTGGCCTTCTGCAGGAATCTGCTTTCTGATCTCTCATCAAAATGATCAAGAGTGGAATAAATGCAGTTTCTAAAGCAAAATGCCAGTACAGAAAAGATGTGCTAGAACTGTGGGCCACAGCTAGAGCTGTAATTTCTCCTTGCTCATTCCAAAATATCAAAAGAAATAGACATTTCTTAATAAAACCCAGAACAAAATGAAACAGAAAAATCCTCAACAATCCCACCTCTTTTCAAGAAAATTGTTTCCCTCCACTCTGGTTTTCTTAAAGAGGATTTCACTGTGAGCAACAAAATTCTGTGTAATGCCAGTAATTAATTGATTTTGGGAAGCATTAGTAGCAGTATACAACATGCATAACCTATAACTTGTATTTTTAACTGTTATATTAGTTAACATGGAAAGAACTGTAATCAAGATTAAGAAAAATTTAAATTACCACTCAAATAAAAGATCCTTAATCCAGCTCATAAATACCAAATATTCCCCTTCCTATTTTGTGAAATTGCTTCTGACAGTAGCTGTCAAATAAAATTCAGTTATTTATGCAGCATGGACTCTCTTAAAATGACGTTGTCAAACATTCAGATTATAAATACAAGACCTCCTATGCATCATAAAAAAGACAAAAATTGTCATAATATAAACAACACTTAGTTTTACTAGCTTTTTGTAAATTACATTGCAAATAACTCCTTTCTCTAATAAATCCTAGATTTGAAAGAATTCAAACTGGTAGAGAATAAAAATAATTATTGTGAACCGCCTGACATCAATGATTGATATCAATGAAGCCACAGATTAATTCTCAGCATCTACCCAGCGTAAAACTTGCCAATGCAGCTATTAACACTGCTAACAAATTAGTTAATAATGGACTGGCCAGATGATTTTCTCCACTGCCCTGTGAAGAGAAAGTACTTCAGAGCAGCACAGACATCACAGATAAGCAGCAGCAAGGAGGCTTACATGTTTACTGCTTATTACGTGATTATTTGTAGAGTCAATGAAAGATCTGTCCCTTCAGAAGTACAAATTATCATTAAGTAACAGCTTATTTTGAATTCCTTCCTAAGATCATGGGAAGACAGAAACCTGTAAAATTAGGCTTAAATGACTTAAGAGCTCTTCCTCAAACTCAGTTTTAAAAGTTCACTGCACTCTACTGCCATATATGCTTTAGATAACTGGAAAAAACCAACAGTTCATCTACAAAGAAAGTCAACCGGTGCTAACCCCACAGAGACTGTGAATGATTGGAGAGTGGTCCTTGCTACAGAAGGGCCACTCTGAAATAACATAAATGAAGATGAATACTTCCATTGGAAAGCTTTCCTGGGGAAAGATACACTTTGAAGATCCATTTCATTCAACAACACAGCACCAGCAATACTCAGTGGCCGTGTTTATAGAGCAAACTACCTTATTATTGAGTTGTCCTGCTTGTTTCTAAATTACTCTGAAACTTGATTTTAGTAGACTTAGTCTATGTACAGTAAAGAATATTGGCCTAAAGTCTGAAAGGAATTTCCAGAAGATGACTTCTATGCATAAATTTGCAATTAACTTTCGAGGTCAAGCAAGGGTGTTCAGAAAACCTAGATCATCAAAATATTTTTAGAAGTATCCATTGAGTGCAAGTCTAAAAAAATAACCACCTGCACACCTATCTTTTTCATGAACCATGCATGCTCCACAAAGTTAGCAGATTCAACTGGCTTGCTGGAATCACACAAAAAAAGACAAAAGGAAAGAGAAATAAAATTTATTACAAAACATGTTGAAATAGTAATGACTTAGCTGACTTCTTGCTCTGCTGTTTTAGGCAGAACAAACTGTGACTGAATGCTCTCAAGAAAGCCAACAGAAAATTAGAGAAGTAGAATGCTGCCGCACTAAAATCGCTTTCTCTTGATAATTTCTGGTTTCCAGCTGACAGGATGGGTTTCTTCAGTCTGAAGGGAAAAAATAATTTCATAAGGATTATTTAAAACTTGAAACTCACCTATAATTAAGATTTAGTTTAAAATACTACTTACAAAGTATATGTACTCTATTTCATATGTAGTATTATTAATACTGAATCTAACTGAAATTAAATTTTCTATCACCTTGCTGTCTGAAGTACATAGTAGTACTTGTTCTGGTTTTTTGGTGTTTTTTTTTTGTTTTGTTTTTTCCAAAAAGGAAAAAGATCAGGTTGCCAATGGCATTTCCAAAACAACACTGTGGTTATCAAAGCACACGAATAGGAGTTGCCAGTGACAGGCCTTCCAGACATATCTACATCAGTACTGGTAGATGTCATGGGGTATATTTTGCCCAACTTCAAAACAGATGAAACATTCCTGATTCTTCATATCTAAGCATTGCTCCAAGTCTAATTCAGTGCAAAATGCCAACATTCAATAAAAATTCTTACATTCTTTACACTGAAGATATACACTGATAAACTATACGATCATCTATTATCTTCTCCACTGGTAAATGAATTCAGATTTTAGAGTAACAGTTTGAAAACAAGCTATTTACTCTAAATTCTAAAAACTGTCAAGGCCAATAACTAATCCAAATCATGTAAGTAAGTACAATAAACCTTTAAAGTGTAATCCTTTTGCTGATTCCCATGTTTTTATCAATACAACCCCACATAGTTCCCCACTGGGTTCAAAACTCAATGTACATTATTGTATTCAGATTTCTCCAAACTTCATTACAAAGGCCTTTTGCAGAAGAGTTCACAGACCTGACACTTACTGTTACTACAGCATAGAATAAGAATTAGGAATGCAGAACTTTACTGTCCTCTCAATGCTCATACATGTCTTTCAAACCTCAACAAGATGGATTACATAAGTCTGAACATGTCCCCTAACGCCATATGTTGTATTTGCCTGAATTTTTTTTATTTTATGCAAATCCTTTAAAATGACACTTTGACATACCGCAGTATCGTCTTCCTTGTATACTTTTATGGTTTTATCAGCTTCAGCAGTTAGCAATCTGCTTTCTGACTGGTCAAAAACACAAGCAAATATTCCTGATTCACTGTCCAAAGAACCTGGCTGCACAGCTGCATGTACTCTCTGGAAATTGTATCCAGTTCTCCAGTCCCAAAGATGCATAGTACCATTATCGGCTACAACAAACANTATCCAGTTCTCCAGTCCCAAAGATGCATAGTACCATTATCGGCTACAACAAACAAACAAACAAACAAACAAACTCACTCAGTATTTTGACCAGTTAATTTCTATCAGTTTTCTAAAACAATATAGTGAACAACTAGTAACTACATCAGGAATACATCACATAACATGAAATTTTCTTATTTCTGCTGTTTTCCTCCTTCAGAATCTCATCCAGATTTTAAACAGATAACTCAGAGATTATACACTACATCACAAGGCAATTGCAGCAAGGTGCTTTGGAGGCACAGTAAGGACTGACATTCTAAATATCAAGATCCCTGTTCAGTAGCTCCACTAAAGTTGAACGAGGAGGCATCATCCTACCAGAGATTAAGACATTAAGGACTCTTAATGCAAATGGTTTAATGTTTGCAGAGATTTTATTCCAAATCCAGTTCAAATCACTGCCAGTATTACTGCTACTGGCATCAGCTACAGGGTATTCACAGCAATCTGAACTCTGTTCAGAAGGATGCTCTCAAGATAATTTTTCAGTTAAAAAAACCAATACCCTCCCATAGCTTTAGCTAGCCGAAACAGATCTATTAAAATTTAATTTCTCCACAGTGGCCAGACAGACAAGAAATCCAGATGTTTCAAGAAGGGTGTTTCTGCAGGTAGAAAACTCCAAGATAAAATCAGCTTCTTTTAATTCAGCATCAGCTTCCTTGAAGCTGCTGTAGATAGCATGAGGATGTAAAGGGGAGAATTGATAGTCAAATTTTAATTTTTAAAAAGTCACAACTAATATTATTAAAATGATAGTGGATTTTTTAATGTGGCGAAGGAGAAGGTGTTTTTTAGGACTTAGCTACTACTAACAAAAAATTCTTACAAGGATGTTCTGAAAGTGTCTTCAAATAACAATAATGACATGTAAGTCCATTCCAATATTTTGTGAAGTTCTTGTTCTTACTGTGAATGAGCTAGTTGTCAAATACAGCTTTATCCAAATTTTAAAATCAAGGGCCCCTTTTAGACATAGTTGGAAACATAACCAGAGTAAAGGGACAATGTAATTGGCTGTTTTCCAACTCCTGCTTAGCACATTTCCATCTTACTCCACATCCCTGCCCTGCAGGACCAAGGGCACATGGGACCAAGTGCCTTATTCCCAATTGGCTTTAGCAAGATGTTTCTATTTCCTCTACCCAGTCTCACTGCATCAACCTGCACCTAATTCCTGAGGAGGCACTAATGATCAGCAAATCATGAAGGATGGACTCTGGAGCCTTGCAGCAGCAGCCAGCTGAGAAGAAGAAACCTCTTCCATGCAAAACATTAGAAGTCCTTCAAATTCACTTTCTCTGGATGCAGCCCAGAAACATCCAAGAAGATGAAAGTGGCCCTACTCACTATGAAATGTAATGACTTCCTGCAGCAGGCTTACAGGCCTAGATAAAGCAGAGCTCCATGAGCATCTCTGCCTAAGGACCTCCAGCCACATGTGCATGGGGGAGAGGAGAGGAATGTGCATTTCTCATTTTTACCTCCTGAGACCAGAACACCATCGGAATTTACAGCCAGGGTGTTTATAATAGCATTGTGACCAGAGAGGTTCTGAATGAAGTTTCCATCTGGGAATTTCCACTGCTTAATATTATCTGGAGAACCAGATGCAAATGTGTAACTGAAAGAAAATAAACACAGTATATTAAAGCTCAAAATAGCTGTAGTGAGAGCAAATGTCCTTCATTAAAACTACTGCTAAATGCTAGCTGCAAAATTATTTAATATTAAGACTGCTTTTCTGACAGGTTTACTTCACATGAAATTAAGCAAATTTATGAAATCATGAATTATGTATTCCTATTGTGTTCTTTCCATTTCACAAAGTAAACTTTATAACAACCTATATGCCATAGGATTTAATATGCAAACATGTATTTAAAATGCACATAATTCAGTTGTTATTCTGGCAAATTTTCAGGTATAAGGGGCATCATCAACAAAGGTAACAGGGGAAAAAAAGGCAACAACTCCCAAGCACAGGCTAATGGCTTCCAAAACTGCATAAACAAAGGAAAAGCCCTGCAAAAATGTAACTAAGAAAGATAATTTCTTCCACTGAGTTACCCCAAAATAAAAATTTTCTTCATTTTAAGATGTGCAAGCAATTACATGGTTATTTGGGTAGCACATATAAAAGCCTGTAGGAGTACTTTCATTGCCACAATGTCCAGGCAATTTGCTGTCTATTTAGAAGATACTACAAATAAAAAAGTGAGTATCATGAGAAAATACCAGAACATTAAAAAATATATAAATACTGAAATATAGGCTGACAGTTGCTACTGTTTGACAAGAACAAGTTTATTTTCCAAAAAGGTGTTTTTAATGAAGCTGAAACCAGAATTACTTTTTTTTCCCAGAATGCAAGTAAAATTAGAGGTTTTTTCTGCTATAGATAACAGGCTATACAATTTTTCAGACACACATTGGATCAGAGCTTATTCATAGTAGACATTCTGAATTTCTGATAGAAATGATAGAATGGAATTTTAAAATATTAAAGGTGCAGAAGTACTGAACTTCCATGTGAATTCCTTTTCTTCATTGTTTTAATGGGGAATCATCCAAACAGGCAACTGTTGTGCCTCAAAATACAGCATCTAAATTCAGAGCATTTCCAAGAACATCTGCTTCAAAGCTTCAATTCTCACTATAATTTTTTTTAAGGCCAGTTAGATTGAAATGTCTTGTATAGTGAACCACATATTCAAAACAAAGGCCATTCTATTAATCTCTGTCTCCTTTAGCATTAATCACGTGTGTGCAATTACAAAACTACTGCACTTTCTGCTCACAACCATTCAGTTACACATTTCTTATTAGCCTTACAAGCCCTCTATCAATGATTTTTAAGGACTGAATGAAAGGCACACACGTAAGTAACTCTGTGAGTTATAAAATATTCTCAGGATTGCTAATGTACACCAATGCAAACACTAGGGAAGCACAATCAGTGCAGTAAAATGTATCTGATAATTGATATGTACATTTTTGCATCATCTTAAGTGCATTAGTTTCTCACATTATTATGCTCTACCATTCTAGATCATCACTCTCATTGGCTTCCTTCACTTCTCAAAGAACTGTGAAAGTGTAACTGAATGAGGAAAACTTACTGTCTTGGATGTAGCACTACTGCCCTTACAGATTTCTTGTGATTTGTTAAAGTAACACGAGTTTTTCCTGCCACCAAGTCCCAGAGCCGTATGGTCGTATCATGACTGCCTACAGTGAGAAGAAAAAAAATAGTAGAAACCATCACCTTGATTTTATCATAATCAGTATTTTCCTAAGGCAGCTAAAATGATGTGAAAGAGACAAAAAGTATTGTGCTAATGCCAACTCAGGTGGAGAAGATTCTGGATTGCAAAAGTCTTTTTACTCAGTTTGAAATCAAAGAACTAAGAAGTTACACTTCAAAGCTGGATTTTGGCATAATGGAAAAGAAGATGAACACTTAACCACAGCACTGGACACTCCTTAACTGAAATATCACAGAAAATGCAAGTCTCATTACATATGACAACACAAATGCAAACATCAGAAAAACAGGAAGCAAGGAAAAGCATTCAAACAATGCACAGCCATATTTGCTTAAACATACCATCTATAGTATGCAATAACCATTGCATGGCCCATTTTCAACAGAAACTAGGACAAGATTTGAGAAAATTCAGCAAGAGAACATTATGAACATCACATAACTACTGAAGAAACACATTGACCATTAGATTTTTCAATCATGTTACTCATGAAACCATGCCTACTATACCTGTAATAATTTGTGGTTCTGCAGCTTGGCACTTCACAGTTGCTACGGCATTTGTGTGTCCTGACAGTGTGTGCACACTGGCTTTTGTCCTTACATCCCAAATCTATGAATTCACAGCAAATGTGAGAGGTCAGTAACAGGTGCATACTCAGTGTATTTTAAGCACTGTCATTGATTACATGATTTCCTTGTCATAGTTCTACAGATTAAAAAATGGTATTTAGGTGGTATTTTTCACCCAACCATTTATCACCAAACTGCCTCAGCTGGCAAATTTCAAGGGAATTTTGCCAGTGAACTTCTAGGCATATAAATAATTTAAGTCACCATAGCCCTATACCACCTTCTAAATACTATGTATTCCTACATATACTATGTAGTTTACCTACTAAATTAAGAAACAAAACATTATCCTGAAGTGACATGGCATGTTTGTGCATTTGGGCTTCAATTTTACCAGCAACATCAGACCAAGCTAACACAAATCATCTTAGTATTTCATCTAAATTGATGTTAACTTTTGCCAAGTGCTCATTTTTACAAATGGAGATATTGAACTACACATATGAAGATGTTAAAACACAACAATGCTATACTCACTCGTGCTGTTGAATCTCTGCTGCATGTCACCAGCACATCTATTGTTGGATGCAAGTCTAAGCCATAGACAGCACTTAGATGACCATGATAGTGTCTGATAACCTAGATGAATAAAAACCACACAAACTAATAACTGAAAGAATATTCTAAATGCTCTGATTTCTGTATTTGCTACCATAAATTCCTTCAATTCAAGAGGCTGCATCTTACCTTATTGTACTCAAGATCCCAGCATTTCACTTGCTTGTCTTCTCCACAAGAAAAGAGGTATGGACTTCTTGCACTTACTATCACCCCTCGTACAGTACTGATGTGTCCCGTCAAAGACAACTTCAATTTGCCACTAGCAAGGTCCCAAATCTGCACCAAAACACATATTTTAAAAGTAGACAGCTACACAGTGAGAGTCTGGATAAACAGCCCAGGTCTAATTGATCCTACTGCCCTGTAAGTTAAAAATATAGTCACATAAATATTTGCTCTCCAGGTACTACCATGTAATAAATGAAAACTCAAGAAAAGAACTAGTGCTACTCCACAAATCCTTTATGACAAAGTAATAAAAAAAAAATATGTTCTGCAGTTCATTACTCTGCAAACAGTAAACAAGAAATCATTTCCAAGGACTGGAAACATTTTTAAATAAAAAGGGAACCAAAAATCCCCACCCTCTGCAAACTTTGTCAGTCATTTCTTCCAACCCCTTACCTTTATGGTTCTGTCAGCAGAGCCAGTAACAAACCACTGATTTCCTGGTTCTACTGCAATACATCTCACCCAGCCCAGGTGACCACTGATAACCTTCAGAAAGAACAAAAACATCTTCTAAATCAGAAATAATACATGTACATCTTTTGATGTAATTTTCCTTCTCCAACACTGAAATTTGCCAGTATTTACCAAGAAGAGTCAAATGTGACATCAGTTCTACTTCAGTTAAACAGAGAGACAACTAGAAATTTACACACACCAGACTTGGGGAACTTGCAAGATGTAAAGATCCTGTTCCTATAAGCAACTTTTCCAACATCCTTTGAGAGTCTGTAACTGTGGCACAATACTTGAAGCTTTGCAGACAGAAGACTATTTGAGCACTGATTCCTTATGCTGCTGTACAGTGCTTATATAATAAATCATTATAAAAATATTGGCTATTAAACTATATTTCTATACAATAACCTCTTAAAGCACACCATCACCTTCTTCTCCCCAAAACAGGGGTAATATGAGAGTTAGACACTTTGCAATAATAAAATAATGGAGACTGATCTCACAAGAAACACTCTGCCAATGCATGCTTTGCTTTCAGCAGCCTTTCTGCATCTCTAAATTCTCCAAAGTCAGACAGCTAAAACCAAACCTGGTAACTGGTTTCACTGGATGTCATATTTCATGTACTGTCATACAGTTTATTTCAAAAGATTTAAAACACAACAAAGCTTCTTAGGCAAAAATAGTTTGGAAAGTTTAAGTGGACTTTTCTGATCATGTGAGACCACAGACACAAGATTTTAAGATAACTGTCCAGATTTCTTCTTAATATAGGAATAGAAACGGGCTTTTCTGGGGAGAAATTTAAGAAATCATTCATTTGATCTATTTTGAGTTCACATCTTTCACAAAAAAATTCAAACCATGCTTAGGAAAATCAGCTGAAATGCAGATTTAAAGCAAAATATAGATGAAACCCACATTTGGTGTTCCAGCTGTGTTTCTATTTCCAAGCTGTCTGAACAAGCTTTTGCCTCGTTGAGCAAGGATTTTGACAACAAACCTTCACTAAAACTGTTTAAATGTAGAATTAGTCCAACGACTTGAACTGTTATCAACAGTATTTCTCTGAAAAGAAAGTGCTCTTAACAAATAGGCATTTTTCAATTTTTCATCTGTTTGCCATAAATCTCTCATGGGTTTATTTTGTTGCCATTTCTTTCAAATGGTGCTCACCTTAATTTTTCTAGCAAACACATTCAAATACTGCTGTACTTAGAAAACCCATATACTCCTTGGAGCTCAAGTGTTTTTCCAAAATTTTTAAAGACAATACCTTCAGAATTCTGACTAATACAGCAAACCTTCCACCAAATGTATCATAACAGCTACAAGAGTAAAGAAGAGTTTCAAAGAGAGAGTGTGTGTATACAACTTAGTTGTGATCACTTTTTGATCCCGTTTTTAACTCATATTTCATTACATTTTTGTGAATGACAACAAAAAATATGATTTGAGGGCTTACATAAAATATGTTTACTTTTATACACACGTTTTTGTCATGTAATTTCTAACTTACTCTGTACAGTTTCCAAGGAGGATGCCACTGAGGTTTGGGCATGGTTGGAGCCTTCTTTGGCATTAATGCAGAATTTTTGTTTCCACCAGCTTCCACCATAGCCTGTAAGTTAAAAAGAAGGGTTACTCTTCTGGTTTGTACCTTATCTCTTTGCCCAAAACCTAAAACCTTCTCATTCTATCTTCTCAATACTGACTAAATTTAGTCAGTCAGATCTCCACACAACCCACACTTGGATCCAGAAGCAATCTGGTCAACACCACGTACTTTTGACATTACATGTGCAATGACTCACCACAGACATCCCAGGAGGTTGTGAACGCTCAGATATTCCAGCATGCCTGTAAATGTCACCCACACCAGCAGCTGTCCTATTTGCATCCAGCCTAGGGTGAATGAAAAGGGCTGATGAATGGCAATCAGCTCTCTCCTACTAAGTGAGAGGCATCACAGGGCTGCACCCAGCTGAGTGCTGTGCACCTCTCAGCATGGAGAGTTCACAGCCTCTCCTGACACCCTGTCCAGGGCTTGACCACCCCAAGGTACAGATAACCACAAGGCCTCACATTTTTCTCTTCTACCTAAGCAAAATTTCCCTTGTCCCATCTTCCACCCACTGCCTCTCATGACAATACAAAAAAAAAGCATACAGAAAAATGATGCCTGTCCACACTAAAAGCAGTTTCTTTAAGAATATTTTAATTACTCCAAGTAGCCCTTATCCCAACTTCTGTGATTTGCCTTGAAATTCCCACAGATAACAACAGTGTCAATGAGGTAACACAGCAATACCTGGACTGGGAAGCAGGAAGTGCTACAGCTAAGGACTGTGCTGCTGATTCACTTGGCATCCTCTGGACCTTAGTATCTGCTGTCAAAGCCACACCTTGAAAAAAAACCCAACACATTAGAAACAAGGACAATTCCTTTAAACAAGAACTCAAAAGTGTATTATACAAACATATTTATACACATATATCTGCAAACAAGGGCCTGACATAACTGTAATATTAAGTCTCATCCTTCAATAACATTTTCACATCTAATCCAAGCCTACTGAAACATTTATTTTGGCCCAAATCCTTTCTATCTTGATCTACTACATGTGTGAGTACAAAATTTCTATAGTATAAAACAATATGTTTCTGTCAGTGGAAACAAAAAAATAAGTCTGATTAGGAGCAGCATCCATCTTTTCATCCAGCTTTGGAAACCCAAACATCACAGAAATAAACATGGATCTTGTGAAGCATTTGCTAATTTAGGCCCTTTAGTAGGATTCATAGTCCATCCCTCTGTGGTGTTTGGCATGCAGTGGTGCCAGAAGTACAAAAGGTTTAGCCCTACTGAAATGAGAATTTCAGACTACATCTTTGGATTTTTAACCTTATCTCAAGAACATGAGATACTTTCTAAAAAAAAAAGATAAAATTAAAAACTCTTTGTAAAGTATAGTTTTTGTGCAGACTAGTGAATTTAACTCATTGCTTTATTTCTTTTCCTAACCAAACTTCTGTCAGTTGACAACAAACTCAATATTTGGGCAAAACAGTCAGGTTAAAGCAAGAAACAGCAAAGAAAAAAATCTGATTTTTAACCCTGATATATATGATTCTATCAAAAACCACTAAACTTGATGAAACCACTGTGGGCAATTCTCGACTCCACAGTTACAAGCAACTATGCCAGGTTTTCTATGGTTGAGGGTCCACTGAACACTCACATCTGTTAACTTACAAATCAAGGCAACAGATTTTCCACTATACTTGTAATAAACTTAAGCACAGTGAAAGACCAACAACTAAAACTAAGCTCTTACAAGCACAGAGCAGGATTGATCACTAACAGTGGCAATTAGCAATGGCCAATGTAACACCACAGAAACATAGCCCTTACAAGCAGGGGCAAAAGCAAAGGACACTAAAGTTATTAGACCTTCAAGTCTCTTCCCCAGAGCAAAGTGGTGAAACCTGCACCTTTCTGCTCTGGTGGTGAAAAGCAGGCTACATTCCACTACTGCCAAGTATGGATTCACATCAAGAGGAAGTCTGCCTCTGCTAGGATGGAGGATGTCTTGTTCATACAGGAACCCAAAAAATCCATGGAAACACTTGCAAAATGTTACTTACCAGGCCCGGATGGGTATGGGTGTGTACCAGTTACCATATACTCAACTTCTTGTCCTAAAGAGCAAGAAAATGTTATATTAATAATTACATTTTTTGCACTGCAAATAGCAAATAGAAGAAAAGAGAGTAGATAACACACAGAAGAAACCAGTAACCACCTCTAATCTACTCAGACATTTCTCATTTTCCCTAATTTAATTTTTTCTGGTTATCTCCATTTTAGAAAACTCAGTTGTAAAAAATACTTTGAATGGTGAAGCTACCTGTTATCAAGAGGACTCAAGAGAAAAATCTTCATGGAACAGAACTCAAGCATACAAAGAGCACAGGTGTCTGAAATGTATGCAAGTCAACTGGTTGTTGATTATGGATCAGCAACCTCTACGGATTTGAAATAAAGTGTTTTCTGGTTTAAAAATTACATAGCTAAAAAAGACTGTAAATATACTATGAAAAAAGAACAAAAAACCCATTCCAAAAAACCCAAAAACAAACAAAAGTCAACAAAAGAGCATGTCTTTCTTTCATCATCATAAACTTGCAAAAGGAGAAATACATTACTCACCTCTAACACCTAAGTTCAGCAGACACTAACATTACCAGAAATTATTCTTTTTACCAATTTATCACTATAAAAAAAAAATAATCCACAACATCCAATAAGTCTTTTATTAAACAAGCTTTCCTCTTTTTCTGAATCACTTACCTCCTGTGGATCCTAGCAAGGAAAATACCAATCAAAAATATTTTTTGATTTCTGTATTTACCTCCAGTGGATTAACACTGGACCGCATTCTTCAGATTTTACATCAGTGAGACTGTTACAAAAGGAAGGACAAATACATCACTAAGGGCAAACTAACCTTGATTTCCAGAATACTGTTTGTGTCCATAAGGATCCCCAGTGTTGGGGCCTCCCTTCTCCCTCAGGTTCTCTTTGAGAGTGGGCATGTGTAGCACGGAGCCGTACTCTGTGCGCAGCTTGACTGCCATTTTCACCTTGTGGCTGTGGGAGGAGTGAAGCATAATCCTCATTAAACCCCACTTTCTGAACTGTTAGTTCTGGAATAAGTCATAAAACTTACTTTAGAACTTCTCTCCCCTAGAGATTACACTGTTAACACTATACAGAAACATCTGAATTTCTGATTTGGTTGGAACAACCATTAAGAGAGTTTAAAACTTCACTGAGTGCAGCAGCACTTACCTTTCTTCATCCAAGGGGATAGGCTTGGCATTATCAGCTACAAACATGTCATGGGTTCTCTTCAAAGACCTGAACACAAGTGTGTGCACAGAATGCTTCTGGACTTCCTAAAATGAAGAAAAGAGCATTTAAATAAGTTTCAACTGATTTAAATGACAAACTGAAAACTGAATCATAAATTGAACTGAGAAGCAATTTCAAATCTCAGTTCTGTTATATGACATGCAACCACATTCAGTTCAAAGGAGACACTAATCTTTTTGGAAACTAAATAATTACGTTAATCTGTTAATTGTTTTACTTCAGTGTTTATTCAAAACTACATTCTACTCCTTGAAAACTTACAAGACTTTGAAAAGCAAGCTAAAAACCTCGATCACACTTTCTGCACTGGTATCTACATGGCAAATATATGAATATAAAAACTTTTACCCCACGTCCTTTGCAGTTCTGTTTTTATATGTAGGTAATAAAGTAATCAATTCTGGGGAAAAAAAAAGCCCTGTAAATTTTCCTTCACTACCACCATGAAAAGAACATGGGTAATGATGAGTTTCTGTGCACAGTACAATTCATGTTAACATGGCTCATTACCACCCAACAACAGCAGCTGTTGACACCACAAACAGAGGAGTAGGTAACACCACATCTCCCCAGGAGGGGAGAAGTTTCTGCAAGTAATTTTTGACAGATGCTTTTCTGTAAAAAAACAGCTCATAGCGTTACATGGGCCAACAGTTGTTGCTTCTTCTATAACCCTGACTACCCCATGTGCTTTTTGAAGTGCATGATATTCACCCCACAGCAGAGATTCTACAACCTGTAAAAGCAGTGGCCTTCTCCACAGCTGCACTCCCAAGCCCTCACAAAGGAGTTGAGGTTTCCCTTGTGGGCTAACAGAGTCAGTAACTCCACTGGTCAAACACCACAGCATCACACCCCCACAATCACAGAACGTGCTGAGCTGGCAGGGTCTTACAAGGACCATCGAGTCCAGCTCCTGGCCCCGCACAGGACACCCCAAAACTCACACCCTGTGCCCAAGAGCATCGTCCAGATGTTCACTGAACTGTGTCAGGCTCGGTGCTGGGATCACTTCCCTGAGCACCCTGTTCTGGCGCCCAACCACTTTCTGGGTGAAGAACCTCTTCCTGATACCCAGCCTAAACCTCCCCTGACACAACTTCAGGCCATTCCCTCGGGTCCTGTCACCGGTAACCAGAGAGATCCGATCCGATCCGATCCGATCCGATCAGTGTCTGCTTCTGTGCTTCCCTTCAAAAGGAAGCTGTAAACTGAAATGAGGTTTTCCTTCGCTCTCTTCTCCAGGCTGGACATAGCAAATAACCTCATCCACTCCTCATAAGGTCTTCCCCCTCGACCATTCATCTCCATATCCTCTATACCTTTCTTTTCTATTACGGTACCGAAAACGGCACCCAGCACTCGAGCTGAGGCGTCCCCAGAGCAGAGCAGAGCGAGACAATCCCCTCTCTCGACGGGCCGGCGATGTTGTGCCTGATGCCCCCCAGCAGAACTCCGCAGACAAGTCTGGCAAGGCAAACCCGCCGCTCTGCCGCCCACACACGCACAGCCGAAGACCCGCACCCGCTGCGTCCTACGCGCACCTCGCTGTCCCCGGCCCAACCGGGCGGGGGCTGCGCAGACGGAGAGGCCGCCACGGTCCGATCCCACGGCGGCCCTTCCCTCACAGGGGACAGTGAGGCCGGCCCCGCTCCCTGGTCTCTCCCGGGGCGCCTCAAGGGCGCGACAGAATGGACGCGAGGGGCCGCTCCCCCCGACCCTCACCTCCGCCATGGCGCCACCGAACTTCCCCCGCCGCGGCCGCCACCGAGCTACTTCCGGCGCCTTCCTGCGCCGCGCCGGAACTGAGCCATGAGACAGGGAAATGGCAGGCGGGGCCTATGGCACCTCCACCCCTCGGTGTGCAGGGTCCCGGGTTCGAGCCCCGCTGGTGTTGTCTGAGTAGGCAGTGCGAGTCACTTTATCAGTGTGTATAAACATCTAAAGGGTGGTGACAAGAAAATGGAGCCAGGCTCTGCTCGGTGAGACCAAGCGAAAGGACGAGGGGAAACGGGCAGAAAGTGCTGCGCAGGAAGTTCCACCCGGACGTGAGGAAGAGTTCCCTGTGCAGGTGGCCGTGCAGCGGCACGGGCTGCCCAGAGAGCCGGCGGACTCTCCTTCCCTGGAGACACTCAGGAGCCCTCTGGGCACAGCCCTGTGCCCCGTGCTCCGGGATGGCCCTGCCGGATCCGGCAGGCGGGACCCGATCCCAGCCTGAGCCGTCCTGCTGCCCCGTGGGTGTGGGGAGTGTTATAAATGACAATACTCCAGTAGTTCCAGCATTGTCTTTTATCGGCGTGCAGGGGATAAAAAGCAAGCAAAGAGCTCTGGGTGCACGGGGAGTCACCGCTCTGCCAACACACACACTGAGAGTTGTACCCCCTAGAGCTTTTATATCTTCTACAGTCCTCATTTCTTCAAACCCCCACTCTTTCATTTTCCTGATAACCACCTCATTCTTCTTGAGTGTGCTCCTTCTGAGGTTTCCTGAGTTCTTTCTTTGTCTGGTGGTGGTGAAGATACCTCATCTTCCTCAGGGTCTTCCTGCTCGGTGTTGTGATCACATTTGGTGGTCGTGAAGATAAGATACCTCTCTCCTTCCTCAGTGTTTTATTTCACATGCGGATTGCATACTTAAGCAATATTGTGGGCTGTTGGCCCATCCTTATTCTGCAAACATCCTATTTTGTTCCATGCTTTATTTGGTCTTCGTTTCCGTACCCTTTTTTTCTTTAATTTCCCCAGTCAAACCGTGTTTGCAGTCGGCAGGGATCATGCCCGCGTTTTCCGCGGGAGTGGGTGCGGGTGTCGGCGCTCCGCGGCCGGCAGAGGGCGGTGTCCCGCTGCGGGAGAGCCGCCGGCGCTGCCCGCTCCCGGCCCGCGGCGGGGCTTGCCCTGCTTCCTCAGGCCGAGGGATTAAACGTGAGCTGGTCCGTGCCATTTTGGTTCTGGAATCCTCGGCCTTTGCAGCCTGCAGATACGGGTTTCAAGTATTGCTTTCCTCAAGTGAGTTCTCAAGGATAAAGCCACGCAGTTTGGAACCACGGTGATATTGGATGTTTGGGAAGAGTGTCTTTAGTTTGGCTCCACAGGACCTTATTTGGATGGAGAGCGAAGCCTGTGAACGAACTGACACCTCACAGCAAAGCGTTGGTTGCGAAAGGGCTGAGGCTGTAATTCTCTTCCAAGTGTACCCTGATACTCCACTTGATATTTCACTTCCCTTCATAAGCAGAATAACCAAATGCATCTGTGCAAATTTCAAACAGGCACCTACTTTCTCCACATACACTCATCTGCTCTTAATTCCAAGAAGTCTTGTCCTTCTGAGCAGTAGCTGGGATTTGGCAGGCTCATCTTTTGCAGCTATTCCATCATGATGTTCTTCTTTGCTACTAAACCAGCCACTTCCTCTGTCTGCCTGCATGCCTGAGCTGTGAACAGTTCACAAACCAATCTGGGCTAGAAGTAATTCAGTGCAGCATAGTTGGTTCAAACTCGCTGTCTGTGTTAGCTACAGGACAGTGATACCCTGGAATTATTTCTGGCACAAAACTTGCCTGCTTGACATAAAGATTGTGTCTTTTCTGCAGTTAGTGGTCATTTCTGGTTGCTGCACTGGTGGTTTATATTTAGTTATTTAGGATGTAGTGATGGAAACGGGCTCGAAATGGCTTTGACCCCCAGATCCTGGTCTAGATAGAGCTGGGGAAGAGATGCCAATTTACATTGTGTCACAAACAGTGGAGATCCATTGCCAGCTCAGTTTCAAGCCAAGGCAGCCAGGTTTCATGTTTAACATACCAACCTATTTTGGTAGTCCCTCTGCTGAGGCTGGCAATCCCTGTTGGATTTCAGAGCTTCCCCTAAAGGCCAGCACAGCTCCTCGAGGAGGGGGAGCATTGTCCTTGCTTAAAGTGCAACCTGGAGTGCAAACTCCACAGGGCAGTGTGTCAAAATGGGGCAGTCTCCCATGTCCTCTTGGGCTGGTGGGGTAAGATTAAAGATACACAAAATTTGAAAAAAAAAAACATGGGGAGGGCTAGAGATTTCAAACAGGTTAGTCTTCCTTTTTTAAGGTTGCACACAGAGTAGCATGTGCCTGCTTGATCGCTCATTTGACTGGTGGATTTGATGTGTGGAAATGGTTTAAAGGCTAATCTCGGGCAGTGTACAGAATTGTTTCCTTCCTATTGTCTGTTTATTTCCTTTTATTGCTGCCTTTAAAAGGAAACCAAATTTGAAATATGCACTCTGGTAGCAAAAAAAAACCCCATATATATATAAAGAAAACTTGTCTGTGCTTGTTATTGCTATTATTAGTAGTATTCACATGGCCCTGGAGTTGCTGAAGTTGTTCTAATTTTTTTTACGTGTAAACATTCCCCTCAGAAATTTATAATCTGAACTTGTTTCCTGGTATCCTTGTAATGCTTTGGAAACTCAGAGGACAAATTAATATTTTCGGAGATTTTAGAATCCGGTTGTAGGACAAATTTAATCTCTTTTTTTCCCTAGAAGGTTTAGTCTAAGGTGAAATTTAGTCCTGGAACATCAATAAATTGTGTCAGTAATATTAATAAGAATATGCACTTCATTAATTTTCTTTGTTGCATATGGCTTCTTAATGTGTTCTTGTGTGTCAGCTTCAATTCTGGAAATAGCTAACTATGAATTTTTTATAAGCAGTATTTCATAGAAGGTGACTTGTAAATTTGATGAACTTTTAGTGTTCTATTAAAGCCAAAGTGAATAGCCCCACTCATTCATGTTGCTCCCAGAACACAGAGATAGCATTAATTATCATTTACAAGAAACCTTTGAAGTAATATTTGCTACCAGTAAAAGCAAATAAGAAAAAAGGATGTTCATCTCATTTACGTTTACAATATTCTTTTCATAGCATGACACTATTACAACACTACTGGTTTAAAAGGGCATTTCTAGATCAACAGCTATTTTCAAATTGAGACACCACGGCTCAGTGTAAGCCAGGGAGGTTCTGTTCCCCAAGAGCTCTTTGGGGATACACGCAGCTCTGCAGAGCCGCGATCGGTGACCGCGACTCGCCTGGGGACGGGCGGGTTGTGTAAAGAGGATTGCATCACTGGCCGGTGCAACAAACGCAGGGCAGCAAGCAGGAGGCATTCCTCAAAGCACACACACGCCTCTGCCAGTAAGGGCCTTTGTGGTACAAAAATACTGTACAAAGGGGTGTCCTGGAACGCCAGCAGGTCCGTGGGGTGTTACTGCAGTTTCTAACAGGCACGCTCTGGTATCACCACCACGCTAGCTCTGGGAACACCTCCTCATCAACCACATGAGTTGGAGGAGGGGGTATGAAGGAAAAAAGACAGGTTGTTCTGCTTTGAAGAGAAGGCTCCTTTGATGCCATTTTGAGGAGAAATTTAGCCATAGTTTTGGTTTTTCATAAGGCTTTATTCAATCCTTATAAAGCCTCAGCCTGACTGTAGAAGTGAGCATGAGAGTAAAATCACATCTCCTAAGCAAGATGCTAATGGAGGTTAACTTCTGCTGCCAAAATGCTTTTCTGCATATGTGTACGTTTGCTAGGCTAGACTCCTCTGTGTGCCATTCCAAATTTGGGCCGGTTTTGTTGATAGAAGTCTCCAGGCACAAGTCTCCTGTGCAGTGCAGACAAGGCCCTTGCTTACCAGATGGGCAGCCACAGGTCCCTGCCCTGGGACACCTGGTCATTTGGCGTGCAGCCGCCAGCCTGCCGCCGTGTGACATACGCGAGTGGCTCGTGGAGAATCCTCCAGCACCAGCTCTCCTGGGCAAGCCAATGAAAAGTACTGGAGCTGGGAGGGTCAAAGGCTGAGTTTCAAAGGGGGAATCCCTTCTGAAGGCAGAATAAGCCTGGGGGTTTCCCATGCTGGGACTCTGCAGCTGGTTTGGGGGCTCCTGTGCCAACCCTAATCATCCAGTCTCCAACAGATTCTGCACAGACACAACCAGGGCTCTTCATCAGGAGCTAAACAGGCATTAATGCCTGAAAGGGACACCATAAATTACTGCAGAACATGCTGATGTTTCCAAAACAGATTTAGCACAAATGTCATGTATTTAATTAAGGTTTGTGTGAACTGAGCCAGGATAATTTGAGTTTCTGTCTCAGGGCTAGTGAGACCTAGTCTTAGTTCCACTGCACTGCAAGCTGCTCATAAGCCCTGGGCAAAGGTTCAAGATGACTGTGTCCCTTCCATACATGTAAGATGAGGGTGGCTGAACTTCCCTCGGGGGTACATGGAGGGAAAACTCTGTTAAAAGTTAGGAGAGTCCCAAAATCAATGATGACATCTTGGCTAGCATCCATACATGGAAATAACTTTTTAATGATGTCAGTTTTGGCCTTAGACAAATTTCTTTAATGTCTGTAGGGAGAAGTTTGTGTTCTTCCTAATCTAATAGTGATGTCCTCATGCAGAAGATCAAATTCAGTGGAGTTTTAGCTCCTTGAGCCATGGCTGATTTGGGGCCAAACTGTTTAATAATTAAACCAGTCAGGTTAAACAGTTTTCATATTTTGTGAATCTCCATAGTTTACTAGAATTCTGACAACAGCATGAATACCGGAAAAAGGCCTAAACCAAGCAATTTTAGCTGTCTTTATCTTTGTTTCCCATAAAATCCCTCGCCCCCCCCCCAAAATATTTTAGTTCTTTGACATGAAAGTTCAGACGACAGTTTGCATCCCTTCATGGCTTCAGATATTGATATGAATGACTTTAGAAAAGTGTGCTGTCTCTCACTTGGCACATTTAATTTAATTCAGTACATTATGATCATTTATGGTGCCTGAGAAAATCACAGGATATAAACACACTGAAATCGTAAAACTCTCCTAATAAGAGAGCAGTGATATGCAACTTCCTGTAAAACATTAGAAAGTATGTTTGAGTATTCCACTATTATTTCAAGTAACTTCATGCTGTATTCTCTTAAAAGATTATTAAAAATATGTAAATAATATTTGAAAGACGTAATTTTTGTATTAAAAAAGAAAACCAGCAAATTAATATGTAAAATTGAATTATTTTAGTTCATTTTAAATACCACAAGGCTATATTAATGGAATAATGTTGGCTTATGCCTACAGTATTCATGCAGTCTTTAATAAATCAAAGCGTTGCTTTTATTCAAAATTGTTAAAGTAATGAATATAATTCACCTATTTTTTAACTTTTATGTAAAAAGATCCAAAGATCTGCATATTTATCAGGCACCATCGAACTATTTAGAAAAATGCAGCAATCTCTATGATGTGAGTTGTCTTCACATTTAATACAGCATCTCTGAAACATTCACATTTTCAGCAGAGAAAAAAAGAGGAGCCATCACAACATGACATCTAATGATTGTTTATTTCTTTGGCTATTCACCTTTTCAGCTGTTTTAAAATACTTGTGGTTTTTGAGAAAAGGGTAACCTTGTGTAATGTGAGCAGGAGGCACTTTTAAGGATCTGAACATGTATTTGATGCCAGCATCAACAGAGGTCTCTGGGACACAGAGATAAGAGTTGTCCAGAGGAATTGCTCAACAACAGATGTATTTGGGCACAAAGTGAAGAGAAGGGTTGAATATTAACAGAGAAACTCTGATTGCTCAGAAGGCTTGATCCTATTACTGTGAAACTGGAAATTGGTGCTGCTGCCTATATATATAGGAGCAGAGGAGACCTCTGCCTGTCAGAGCTGATGGTGAGAGAAGATCACGGAGCTGCTCCAGCAAGCCAGCACCATGAAACTGCTCCTGCTCGTCCTGCTCTGCGTTTCCTCCGTTCAGTCCCAGGGCTCTCTTGACTATGACGAAGAGGTTGTGATACTGATATTGACTAATAATTAGTCATTAATAATGCATTTAATTTAAGTTAATTGCATGCATGACTTACTCATCTCATGTGAGCTGGCGAAATTAGAAGTTGTGGGAAAAGATAATCCAGTACATGTTCTTTTTCCACTTGAATTGTTCAAAAAATTAACTTTTTATGTGTAACTCTGCGATAGTTATTTTCTGAGTTTGGAAATTATTTCTTTCTATTTCTTTTTCTATGGGGGATGAAGAATGTTTGATTGTAAGATTAGTTATTTAGCAGAATTTATTTAAGGACACTAATTTAGCAGTGTTGACATATGATGTTACAGACAATTAGTATTAAGTATAAAGGAGTAGAAATGTGTAATTAATCATGTCCTGTCTCAAAGACAGTAAAACCTTTTCTGCAGAGTCAGTAGACATTAAAAAAAAACCCAAGCCAAACAAACTACTAGTTCATACAGCTTAATGTTGGAAATTTAAGAGGTAACAATTGCTAAACAAAAGGAAAAGCAATGAGAATCAATATAAAATAATGGTTTAATCTATATTTGTTTTTGTTTAAGTAAAATATTTTAGTGGGAAACACAATTTAGAATTTTGGTACACTTTTTTATAGTTTGAAAATCCCTGTGAAAATTGAATAGGTCTGCATAGACTTTCTGACAATCTAAGCACATATGTCTGCACACTGACTACAGATAATACTAATGTGTTAAATAATTTTCAGCAATTCTAAGGTTTGTATGCTGCTTATTTTTGAAACTACATGAAGCCTCCGATGCTGGATCCTTACAAATGTTTGTTGTTTGGAGCTAAGTCTGAGTGGGATTGGAAACGGCTGTAGGTTTTGATTCAGTAGCTCAAACAACTATTAATTCAAATGGATTTTTGAAAAAATGCTTGGGATCAGGCCTGCTTTCCTGGCTCAGCCTCCTAGACTTTGCCATTTCTGGCAGATATGGGGAATGTATACATCAGAGAGAGCTCGAAAAACCTACTCTGAGAGATGTTATTAAATGCTATTCCTAATTTCACCAGTTAACAGCTGGTGTGTGGCCTGAGACCTGATAATGTATTTGACTGTGGCCTTATTTTCTGAGACCTTACAAATATTTCTGTAGCCCAGTAAAAAGCTGGGACACTGGAAGTGGGCTGCTGAATTTGCTTCTTAGCTCCAAGGATGTCTAATTACATTTTTTTATAGCCTACTACTTCAAGTTATATGGTTCTTAGTAGCTCTGAACTAGGTAAGGTTTATTTCTTGGTCAAAATTGGCTATTGGAATATTGTTTTACTTTGGTTTGAAGACAGTTTATCTATATCTAGGCATGGGGAGCGTGACTAGTCTTACAAGGGAGGGGAATAGCAGTGACTTCTACTCAATGTCAGTATAACATTTCCATGATGGCTTTTCCATTCCGTTCCCCGTTTTTCCTTGCTGTTTAAAATACTAGCAGAGTGCTGACTGGGTGCCTCCACGCTGTGCACCCCCTTTTGCTGTAGCAACCCCTGACTCAGAGAGTTTGCTGTGCCCTTGGCTCTGCAGGATGACAGCCCTGTGGTTGACGTTCGCGGCCACCGCCCCGTGGACAAAAGGCGTGAAATGGCGCCCACGCTGCGACCCGTGGCACCCCCCATCAGCGGGGCTGGGTACCGGCCCCGGCCCCCCAAGAGAGGGAAGACAGGGGACAAGAAGGAAAGGATCGTCTATCCTGATGCTGGAGGCTGCAAGCACGCGCTGGAGGAGCTGGTAGGTGTCTGGCTGATGAGGCAGCTGGTGACAGACTGTCCTTTCCTTCTAGTGCACCCAACACGAGAGATTTTCCTCGCCAAATAAAGGACAGCCATTCATTTGAAACAGGCCAGCTTTTCTTCACTTTGCTTGGGCTTGCTGGGGCTGCACTGAGAAGGGTGATGTGTCAGAGTCCATGGGATCAGTGGCAGAGTCAGCCTGCAGCAGAGATGGGGAGATGGGGGTTGAACCATAAACCAGGAGAGGAAGTTTCTGTGGGTTAGCCTGTGCCTTCCACCTGGCTTTGCACAGGCAACTATTAACGACAGGAAAAACCTCTGGAGAAGTGCTGGATTCAGTTTCAGGTGATCTTAAGGAACCCTAGGGACCAAAAAAACACCAACCTCCCATGTCTTTCTCAAAACTAGTTTCAAAATATAATTCTAGTCTACCCTCAGTCACCACTGCCGCTCTTACCAGTATGCTGAAATCCAGCACACCACTTGCTGCCTTGCAGCAGCCTATCACACTGTGTCTGCTGTGATCCCTACTGGAAAATGCAAGCTGTAGTGGTGCTGAGAGGCATCTTAGTCCCTGAGCACAAGTTTGAGTGTGGAAGTTGCCAACAAATGATGTCTATTAAAGCTTATCTAGATGCTTAAATATCTGTTCTCACGTTACAATCCGTTCCCTGTGTTCAAAGGTATGGTTGTTCACTGATGGGACTAGAACTTTTTTATCTTGGCTTTTATTCATAGCTCTTTTTGCTTCTTTTCAGGGAGTGCTGTGCCCAACTGGATGTGAGCTGCGAACTACGCTGTTAAAACAGGAAAAAAATGTGAAAGCAGTTACACGTGATCTAAAAGAAAAAGTGAACACACTGTCAGAGAGCTCCTCCACTTTCTATGAATATGTGACTGTTCTGGAAGATAAATTGGTAAAGAGGCAAAAACAAAGAAAAGGTGTGCTATTTCTATGAATTACTAGTGTAAATGGTATTGAGGTTTTATTGGCATTCCCACGGTTACTTTTTAGTGGGACTTCTTAAAAATAATTAAAAATACCATGGAATATCTAGCAAAGCAGAGTTCTGTGACCGTGTCCTCTTAAATCTTAAAAAAAAATCCTTTGAGAGAGGCAAAGGAATGGATCTCATAGTAAGGCAAGATTCATGAGGCCTCTAAATGTACATCATTCATGTGTTCCCCTCACCTGTTTTCCTGTGTCCATCCAATCCATTTATGACCAGCCTCTGGACTGGCACCATGGCTCCCCAGAAAGAAGGGAATTTTTGCTCTTTGGCAGAGTATAGCACCACTGATAAATCTATTAGCTAGCAAAGAAACAGCAGTACACATGTGCCTGAGAGTACCTGCACAGTTTTTGCACACTGTAGAAAATCAGCAAAAGAAATGCCCTTCCTTCCTGCCTTCCTGTTTTCCTTCCTGCATCTCAAATTGTACTTACAAATTGTTCTTCATCATTTCTTAAGTGGAAAACATGTTGAAAACTAATCTTTTCACTTCTTTGTTTTTCTAGACAATGATGATTTACTTTCTCAGTACAACACAGAAGTGGAATTGCAGTATAATTATATAAAGGATAATCTGGACAATAACATCCCATCCAGCCTCAGAGTCCTTCGTGCAGTTGTGGATTCTTTACATAAAAAGATACAGAAACTGGAAAATGCCATTGCAACCCAGGTGGATTACTGCCGTTCCCCATGTGCTGTTTCCTGTAATATTCCTGTGGTTTCAGGCAAAGGTACTCATTCAATTATAATGACATCTTTTCTCCCATTTATGTCACTGTGCAAATTGAAGGATGCATCATTCAATTGGTTTGAACATGACTCTGAAGCCTGTAAAATTGGTTAGGTATCAGGAAAGATGGAAAATGATCCCAGATGAAAAAAAAATCTTTTCTGGATCACTGTATTGGTCAGACCAAAGATACTCTTATCCAAGATCAGTCTTTGTAAGTGGCCAGTAGCATTTTAAAGAAATTTGTGCTTCAGGGTCTTTGGAAGGTGGAGGTGATAGATTTGTGACTATCATAGTTGTACTCTTTATTCTTTTCAGTCAAGAAATCTTCTTTCACAAGCTTGCCTAATTCAAGAAGTCATTGTAAGGTATAAAGTCTTACATCACTTGGTTGGAAGTTTCAGAATCCCTATTTAGAAACAATGAACAGTGCAGTATTCTTTGTTCCCTGATTCTTTCACTTCATATACTACAGAAATCAAAATGTCAGTAAAATACTATCTGTATATATTTAAAACTGTCCCCTTATAACAGCAAACCAAAGGATAAGCAGACTATTGAAAAAGTTCACAGATCTTTCAATAACAGCCTCTGTTTAATTCTTGCAGAATGTGAGGATATCATCAGAAAGGGAGGTGAGACATCTGAAATGTACCTCATCCAGCCAGATCCTTTCGTCAAGCCATACAGAGTGTACTGTGACATGGAAACAGATAATGGAGGTTAGTGTGAAATAACTATGTTGTTATAATATTAATTTACCAATTCTACCAAAAAATCATATTAATAATTTGTGTTTTATACAAAGAAGTATGACATTATACCGTTTGTAATTATTTGATAATTAAATCTGATTGACTCGTTCAGGAAAGTCTTGCTGAGGTCATCTGCTGATGCAGAATAGGATACTTCTATAATGAAATAAATTGTGTATGTATCTTACTATGAGCACCATGGACAATGTATAGGTGGGCAGACAAGGACAGCCTGGCTCATTTCTTACCCTGCTACAATGCACTAGACAAAAGACCAGGGCCATCCTTCAAGTCCTGCTTTTTCCACTTTTCCTTGTGAAGCAAGGTACTACTTAAGCGTGAGCAAAAGGGGCAAAGCTGAGCTCAAAAGCAGTGAAGGACCTGCTGCAAAGAAGACATATGCTCCTCTGGTCCTGAGGTGAAGTTAAAAGGGCTATATCTTAATGTTTGATGCTCCTTTTATATTGGTAATTTAATCTTAATGCTCTTGCTCCTGCAGGCTGGACTTTGATTCAGAACCGCCAGGATGGCAGTGTTAATTTTGGAAGAAGATGGGATCAATATAGAAAAGGATTTGGAAATGTTGCAAAGAGTGGAGGGAAGAACTACTGTGATACACCAGGTAAAACACTGAGCATAAACACAAAGACCTGTTATTATTTTCTTCTGTTTTTTGAAGTTCTTAGATTTTTTAAAAATTAATGAATCCACTCCAGAAGACCTGTAGGCAAATAATAAAGTTTCCTTGAAGTCTGTTGCAAAGTCTGTTTCACAGAGCTCTCACTTGTTGCTTCTCAGGTGAATATTGGCTTGGAAATGACAAGATCAGCCAGCTTACCAAAATAGGGCCCACTGAAGTTTTAATTGAAATGGAGGACTGGAATGGCGATAAAGTATCAGCTCATTATGGAGGTTTCACCATACAGAATGAAGGAAACAAGTATCAGCTTTCAGTTAGCAACTACAAAGGCACTGCAGGCAACGCCCTGATGGAAGGAGCTTCCCAATTGCATGGAGAAAACAGGACAATGACAATTCACAATGGCATGTACTTCAGCACTTATGACAGAGACAATGATGGATGGTATGTACTTGCACTAGACATTTAAAATAAAAATGGAGCTGAATATAGAATATTTATGTAATTTGCCATTAGTTTTCACAGCATTTTGTAGTATGTCAAAATATGTTATATCCCTGCAAGTTACCTGCTAAATGTCTGTGCAATTCTCTTGGCACAGCCATGGGTAGGTAAAACTATATATTGGGTTAGTGACACTCCACAACCAAGTAAGAAGCAAGCATGCTGAATTTTATTGATTCCATAGATGACTCACCACAGACAAAACAGCCAATCTGGATGCAATATATTCATAGTCAGGGGCTGACAGCAGCATTGCTGAGGACACTAAGTGGGAGTATTAGTACTCACTCCAGTAATATATACTGGGTCCTGAAGAAAGAGGCAGGTAGCAAAACCATTTAAAAAACAAAGTTCTGCTGACTCAGAATAGAGGACCTCAGTTGTAAAGCACATAATAGAGCACCTTAATACCTGATTACATATTCACAAATAAAGGAGTTGTTTAGGTTGGGGAAGACATATATTTCTCATTGCTTTCTACCTTTAAATTTCATTGATATTGTAATTATCATTATGAACTGCAAGTAATTGTAGTTATCAGTAATCAGTAAACTAAAATGACATTCCCAAAGAGGTGCAACTAAAATTTGATTTGTTTTTCTTAGCTGCTTTCCCTTCTGAGTGCACTGTGTAGCACACACTTGTGATGGTCAATCTTTTATAGAGAGTACGCAGAGGACTTAAAATGTTTATTATGGTTTGGGAATTTCAGTACATGGGCAGGTATATGTACTGTGTTGATCTGTTAGCCTATATCACAGATGTCACTCTCAACACCTTTTTTTTTCCCCTCCTCAGGTTAACTTCAGATCCAAGAAAACAGTGCTCCAAAGAAGACGGTGGTGGATGGTGGTACAACCGCTGCCACTCAGCCAACCCCAATGGCAGATACTACTGGGGAGGGACCTACAGCTGGGACATGGCCAAACATGGGACAGATGATGGTGTTGTGTGGATGAACTGGAAAGGGTCCTGGTATTCAATGAAGAAGATGAGCATGAAAATCCGGCCATACTTTCCACAGTAACCATTATCAAAATGTTCAGAATCAGGGATTTTCTTTTAGTATTTGTACATGGTTGTCTTTTCAGCATGGTACTCAGGCTTGTCTTTACACATGAGAAACAAATCTGTATGTACAACTATATTGTGACCTAAAGTGAAAAGCTGTGTCATGTGTAAATCAAAATCTGCCTGATGAAAATAAGTCACAAGTGTATTTTTTCCATTTTTCATTTGTGCACAAGACAGAACTAACTAGTATAGAATAACACTGATAAAATAAAACCAACTTGTTTCACTCTTTTACAAAGGTCTTTGTATCTCTTTTAAAGAGGGAGAGGATTATTTTTAAATATTTTCTAAAAACTAATGAAGTCTTAAAACTAAAGTATTCTTCGTATTATTCCTAAGTATTTGTGCATGATCTGGGGAGAAGGAAATGCATTCCACTAAATAAAAGACAGTTATTTTCTTTTATATTATAAAATAACATTAACTACCTGTGTAACAAGTTGAGAAGGAAGAAAAGTGAAAAGAGTATTGAACAAATGAGTAGGCCACTGGTCTCTTAGCTAAAATCCTGTTGCTGGATAAAATATGTCCTTTTCTGGGGCCTGGTTCACATATGTACTTTCACACATATGTGGTTTTCACACGATCCATATCATGGGACTAGAGTAATTAATGTCTCCAGTCAGAGAGTAGGTGGAGGTTGAGTATTTCATCAAACCCAGTAGTCTATGCTCCCTTGAGCAGAAAAAGCAAGGCTTCCCAACCCTGGTAGACAGGATAAACATCTCTCAAAGAGCTCTGCCTTCCTTCACAAAGGAAGGGACCCAGATCACTAGGGGTGGATGGATCCCACCTGAAACCTTTAGTGTTTATTTGATCTGTGAAGCCTAGGAGGACAAGAAGGAGACAAAATGGTAGCTTCTCACTAAAGGAGCACAAATGTTCAACATCCACACAGGCAGGCTTCCACTGAGGCTAAGGAACAAAAAACATAATGTGCAAGTGGAGACCCGTTTTCCAAAAGCACGGACACTTTCTCACACATGAGTGTAAAGATGTCCTTGCTCTTCAGCAAGCTTTCTGAAAAGGTTAGACAGTGACTGTGTTAGAGAAACACTGAAAAAAAACACTAAAAGTGAGCTGCTTTGCCAGTGTTTGATGATCCTGTTAAATGGTATGAAACGTGTCAGTGAGATTAGAGGTAAGGAAGTTTGCTCATGCGTGTTTCTAGAAGCACAGAAATATTAAACAGTGTAAATATGTGTGTAATTTTATGCCATAGGGTATAAAGGTAAATACAATGTGGCCTTCTGTAATTGGGTGACCAATATAACTGGTATTCCATGCAGCCAGCCTTTTTCTAAAAGATCCTTGCCACACACTGTCAGCAAGCTGATTTAAACCCCAAGAATCCTTGCTTGGCATATGTGCTGAGAAACATTTAAATGGCTCCTCATCTTGCTTGTTCGGGTTAGAGTCATAACCTTTTAGTGGTTGATACAAAATAATAGTGTGTTTGGGGAGTTGCATTTTGATGAGTTATCATAAAATTGTCTTGTTCTGAAGCTACAAGTATGCATGATAAGCTATCTATGATTCATCAGTGGGATGGAAAGTCTATGTCCATATTTATAAAATCAAAGCTTAGGAGATTCTTAAAAGTCAGTCCTAAAATGCATGCATTCTTTATCAAAGTGTGCTCTATGATAGGTGTGTAGCAAAAGTGAGAACCCACACCACCCTTGCTTCTGTCTGAGAACTGACTACCACTGCTGTTTTGCTCCCCTTGAAATGGAAATGAGAGTGTGAATATTGAACTTGGTTAGACTTTCACAGTCCGTATCAGTGGAGGCAGGATTTGGTTGTGAACATACTTCTAAATATTTTTACTTCTTTAATACTCCTAAACAAAGTAATTAATCCAAATTAAAAATTCTTATCTCAAGTCAAAGTGTGAGCTGCCAAAGGCATAGACACAGACAAAGTTCATATCAAAAGAGTTTTTAAATCAATATTTCCTGTTCAGTTAAAAAAAAGATCAAAGAGGTCTTGTTGATAATTAATCATTGTTTATTTTTTAATCTACACATGAGCCCAGTTGCCTTCAAATTCACAGGGTAAAGGTACATCATACATACACATATAAAAAAATCTTTTCAACTTGTAGTCAAAACACACATTAAAGGCCTGTCTTTCTACAGGATTTCTACGGGCCTGATTTTCATTCTAACAGTTTTGAGGGAGTAGTCAGAGGCTTTAAATGGCAGCCAGACCACGCCGTTTTCGATCTCGTAGGGGACATTATACCTGGGGTCGTAGTGGCCCCCCAGGTAGTAAATGCCATTGAGGTTGGCAGCCTGGCAGCTGTTGTACCACCAGCCCCCCCCGTACATCTCTGCACAGTTCTCCTCCCAGTGGTCCTGGTCGTGGTCGAAGGTGCTGAACTTCATCTGGGTGTGGGCCGTGAACTCGGTGCCCTCCTCCAGCCAGCCAGCGATCAGGGCGTCGCCGGCCGTGCCCTCGTAGGAAGACACGGCCAGGGCGTACCCCTCAGCCTCAGACCCCACCTGCAGGAGATACTCTGCAAACACAGCGTTTCCATCCCAGTCCTCTAACTCCACCCGCAGGACGGTATCGTTCTGAGTCAGCAAGTGTAGGTTTTCATTGCCCAGCCAAAACTCTCCTCGCCCTCTGCCATCCACGCTGCCGAAACCTTTCTTGTAGTCTTGCCAGGTCCGGTTAAAATTCACTGATCCATCCATTCTCTGTTGGATCAATAGCCATCCTCCCAAAGTGGTCTCTTGGTCGCAATAAACTGACAAAACCTTATTGGATCCCGCTGGCTTGATTTTGAAAATGCCACTTTTGGCACCAGAAGTGTGTTTCTGGCGGATATCATCACAGTCTAAAAAAAAAAGTTGATCTGGTTTGACAGAAGTTATCAGCAAAATTTAATAAAAGGTTCAGAGGAATCCAAACACCAATAGCTCAGAGGAAAACCCTTAAACATGTCTTGGACTACGCTAGGTACAGTGACAGGCAACATTAAAAAGAATTCAGGAAAGAAAACTTTACATACTTCTTAAATTGTGAATTGTCTATGTAATACCCGAGTATTAATGAAATATTTTCCCTTTTGTTTCCGAGGTGGTACCAAACAGACACAGTGTTTGCATTTAATCATCACACTGTTGTGCTACTGTATCTAAAATCAGTGTGTCGGTTTGGTTACGGGTGGAGTTCGGCTCCATTACCTCAATAACTACCTTTCCCAGTGCTGGGTGTCCTTCGCTTCCCTCCTGACGGTCTGAAGCTGCGTGCCTGAAAGTCTGGGGTATCCTCTGCACTCTGATCATGTTCCACCCCACCTAGCTGCTCATTTATTTCACGGATCTTTAGTGATTTGGTTTCAAAAGTGGAGCCTCCCTTGTTGAAACTAGAAGAGCTGGTCGCTACAGTCTTGGATTGACTTGCACTGCCAGATGGGAATCCAGATGGCTGAAGGCGAAGTCCTCCAAAGTCATCTTCCTCCTCCTCTCCTAAGTCTGCAAATTTGCCTTTTCCCCCATAGGTCCCTGAATGACTGGATGCTCCTGTCCCTATGTCTGTGCTAGTTGTGTGTCTGCTGGTTGTGAAGCTGCTAGATCCACTAACATGCTTAGTAGCAGTGGATGAAGAGTCAGGAACAAAAAATGACTCTAGCTCAGGGAACACAGTCTCCAGCTTGTGCAAGGCATCTGCACCACTAAAATGGTAGGTGCTCCCTTCCCCTCCAACATTTCCAGGTAAATAGGAGCAGTCTGAGCCATCAGAAGAAACTGTTTTCTCAACTACTTCTTCTCTAGGGCCATCAGGCCCAGAGACAATTTTTTTGGTGGTAGTTTTGGTGCATCTACGAACAGTGGAAGAGGTTTTGTCTCCCAGACTTAGGGTTTCTCTCCCATGAGCAGGAAGAACTAATTTGCTGCTGTATGAAGGTTCATCCCTCCTTGATTCTGCCGTGTGATACGAGCTGTCTCCTCGGGAGGGTTTTGCATCTGTTTCTGATCTTTCTAATACCACTTCCATCTGCTTGATGTTATTAATTATGTTCAGAGCTTGCATTTCTGGCAGAGGCTTATGCTTAAAATGATCAGGAACATTAGAGTCCTTAAGTGGCCTCATTTTCAGTGTGCTCAAGGTGGTTGCTTGAAGCTCTGGGTGCAAGTTGATGGAGTTGGCTTGGACAAGCTGCTTCTGGATGTTGTCGTAGCTTTCTTTGTCCACCTTGTAATCAAAACTTCTAGCACAGGTTCCTTTGCAAGCTCGTATCTTAATATCAATGTCCACCTACACAACCAGAGAGAAGTAATTTGGTTAGGGAGCTTGCCCAACTTTCTCAAGCAAGGGTATCCTACACTGAACAAGGGAAAGATGAGAGCTGCCCTAGTACCTCCCACCTACAGCTGAGCTTTTCCAAAGTTTGGTTTTGATGTCATGACAGGTTTATTTCCTTTGTAAGTACAACACATGCAACAGCACAGTGCTCCTGAGTTCCATAGAGAAGAACATTGTAGAAGGTTTCCAATCTCTGCTCCCTTTATTCTTGGGGTGTAGGGGTGTCTTCCTGGGTTTGGAAGGAGTGCTCCAGAGTTGGACGTGCTCTGTGGGGGCTGGGGCAGAAATGGGCCCTCCAAAGAGAGGGGAAGACACTGGACCTGTCCCAGAGCCTGTCATGGCCCTGCTGTGGGGTCTTATATATTGGGGTTACCATTGCTTTCTTGAATGATCCAAATGATGGATTTCTGTTCTAAGAATCAAAATGAGCCTTTGAGCAAAACCACTGTTTGTGCCAGGACTTTTGATTGCATTGCCATCAGGAGAACTGGCTGCAACCTGGGAACATGGGTTCTGAGGCCAAGCCTGGCAGCAGGGGCAGCACTGGGGATGGACAGAGCACATCCTCCTTCTAACTGCTCAGCAGCTCCTCACAGGAGGGGAAACACCTCATACAGAAGCAGTTATGAGCAGATGGAGCATCCCTGCAGCCTGAGAAAGAAGCAGCAGATGGGACTAGGAACTCACAGAACTCACACCGGTTCCTACAGAGCAGGAGTAGAAAACCAGGATGGATAGAAAGCAGCTCATTTGGGGATTTGTCTCAGCAAGTCAGATCCTGTGAGAGCAGTGCCCACCATAACAGAGAGACCCCCTTCCTGTAGCTAAGCCGTGGAAAGAATGGGAAGTGTGTAGCAGAGACCCACCTCTAAGCGCTTCATCTCCACCACTTGTTCCTGGATGCTGCTCTGCAGAGCTTTAATTCTGTTTACTTGGGTGACAACTCTCTGCTTTAATGTCACAATTCTCCGTCTCAGTTCTCCTGACAGGTGACCATAAGTCTCATCAAGCTCTGAAACAGAAATGCCTCGCAGTCAGCTATGCATGTGTGCTTTTCGTTCCAAAATATGTATCATATTACAAAATATGCAATTAAACACATAATTGAGAACATATTTCTCCTAGTACTGATCAGATTAAAATTACATTAATATTTACTAACTAGTTGAATCTATTATTATGATTGTTCTGTGTCTTGATAAAAATATCCAGTGCAGCCCATATTTTCACTACATAGTCAAAAAAGTTATAATTCAATAATGGATAATAAAACTGGATGCAAGATACTCACTCTGAGCACTGTCCAGGTTTGGTTTTAGTACATTCACCGTTTCCACAATTATCTGATTGGACTTCTTATAGTTGTTTTGATTATCAGAGAGCAGCTTCTTGATTTTGTCTATCCTGTGACTATACTCCTGGTCCTTTTCATCAATCAATCCTTGCATTCTGCATCCTGATGGACATTTGGTACCCTAGCATTGAAAGAGGGAAATAAACATCTTGTATAACGGAATCAAGGAAGCACATCCTCAGAAACCTGCCATAACTGTGAGGTGGTGAACAAGTAAACCTTTAATTTTACCTCTTCTCTGTTCCTCGTGGGTGAGATTTTATATATTTTAATATATATATGTATATTTCTTAGAGGTCTGCTGTAAGAAGTCTGTTGTCCAGTTTAGCAGCGTTTTCCTCAGAAAAGCTTAATGTTCTTGCAGACTTAAACTCTTTGCCAAGAAGTCATCAGATAAATGTAGCATAGAAATGGATTAGGATGCAAGAGGCAGGAAAGAGAGAAACTAATATTTTATATATATATATAACGTCATCTAGTCAATCAGCATGAAAATTTTACCAAGCATCTTGTAATCTGACTTCCTAAAAATTAACTAGTGAAGTGTATGTGATTTCTAGCTACTTCATTTCTTTTTCTCACAACGTTCTCTCTGGTGCCTTTCTTTTATGGACTCCAAAAGTGGCAATACCAAAATTCTGAAAAGAAGTTGCTCTTGTGTTTTTCTAGGATTAGCCTTCACTTAATCCTTTTTTCCAGACTTACTTTCTCTTCTCATTCAGCACCACTGCAAACTTCTCCCTCTTTCTTTTGTCATTTTTTCCTTCCCTTTTTTTCTTTTTTCTTCCTTTCTTTCCCACGGGAGGTCTGTGCAGGCTGCCCCGACCTGAAGTGTTACCTCGGCCCTAATGCTGAACCCCGTGCTGGCCTGTGGCACCTGTTGGAGTGATCCAGCTGTGGATCCAGCTGCGGATCCCGCTGCGGATCCAGCTGCGGATCCAGCTGCTGGTGCGCCCGTGGGTGCCCTGCGGAGGGGCCCCGCTGTCACCCCAGTGCTGACGGCTCACCCAGTCGTCATCCGCGCAGATGGGCCAGCTCTTCTCTGACTGGCAGCTGGACTGCGACTTGTGCTCCACAATCCTGGGGCCACGCACTCCTGCACCCACCTCTTCAAAGGTGCTCCCTCCATCTTGTGCCTGCCAGGAGGAAAAAGGGGGAAAGCAAACCCAAGACTGAGTGAAGAGCTGCCGAGGGAGCAGAAACATAATGCTGATGTCCCCAAACGCTCAGCTGGTGGGTGGCAATCACAGCCACCCAGGCAGCATCACACCCAGCAGTGCAAGGATTTGATCCCAACATTTCTTGTAAGATATCATTTTGTTTGTTTTGTCAAAATAAAGCTTTTTAAAATCTCTTTAAATAAATGCTTTTATATCACAAATGCTAGTGATGCTTAGGATATATTATGGTAACATCATTCCACAGAAATATTTTGTCCTGTGTGTAAATATAAAATTAAATTGAAGTTAGACTGAAACTGGAAAAGTAAAACTAAATAATTTAAAAATACTATTCCCACTTGCTGCAATAGTCTAATATTCTTGTTGTCACTTTACCACCTTCAGTCTACACAAAGCTAGCTTACAGATATATGAGAAGAGTTTTTCCATTAGTGTTTCTGATTTTAATCACTGTTGCCAACTGTAAGCTCGTAGCACCATTTTGTCTGACAAAAAGAGCAAGAAGGCTACTAACACTATTAAAATAACAATCTCACTGATGGATGGATTCCACTGTGCTGATGGAAAGAAGAGAAACAAATATGCTGAGGTTTTCTTCAAACTTGAGAAGAAAAGGTGATATATACAAGCTGATTCCAGACCAAAACACAACAAGGATTTCTACAGTGTTATCACTCAGAAAAGACCTTTTTTTATTCCATTAAAGAAAGCCCTGCTTTAGGGCTTAAGATGTAATTAGGTCTGACTGGAATCCTCTGTGCACCTTTTGTGCTTTTCAGACATTATAATTAATGCTTGAAAATATTAATGACTACTTCTTATTATGATTGATGATTAATTCTGAAGCTGAGAAAGTGATCCTAATTCTAGCCTCCAGGGTCAGAACCACTCTGAGGAACTGGAATGCCTTTATTAAAATCAGCAGATTCAAATTCAGTAGTTTGATTAATTAATTATTTGATCTGGCCCAAGTGCCTCCTAAAAGTAACATATAAATCCAAAAATGCCCTTTAGGCATTGACAGCTCAAATATGACTGCTTCTGTTTTGTCCCAACTACTTCCTATAATTTCTGTCATATTTTACAGCAGGCACTTTTAAAAAAAAACAGTCACAAAGAGAAACGTAAAGAATATAACACAAGATTAGGGACTGAGTCCTCAAAGAGAGAAAAATGTTATATTAGCACAGTTGAATATCCAGTTTATCTCCTTCCTTATCAAAAATTTGATTCTTACTTAGCTCTAGTTTAAGCTGATGTTGCTGCTGCAAGAATCCTTGTTTTTAAATGTATTTCATAATAAAGATGTTGTGTGTCATCTGTAGGTAGAAAATCCTGCTGAAATAACATCCAAAGGAAAGTAGAATTCATCCTTATAAACATGAAAATTCCAGAATGCAGGCAGTTATGTTTAAGACTTAGAGCATCACCTGTGAATGTCTGAATTCATGTTAATGGATTTGCTTTGCTGCTCCTGAAGCCAGGCAGATTCAGCACAATCAAGTTAAGCAAAACTATAGAGAACTGGCTACTCCAGAAGTATTGATGACACTTCATCAGTGAAGTGGTTACACTAAGCTGATGCATAGGTGTGTGCATTGAATTTCACAAGCTAGGTGATAGAAAAAAATTGTCTCCCTCATGAATGAGCATTAAATAAGTGCTTACTATTCAAAACAGAAAGATAAGAAGAGAATCAAGTAAGCAAACTCATACCCAGGCTATGCTGAGGCACAGGAACACAGAGAGGATCCTCACAGGTATCATCTTCAGGAGAAGAGCAAGGACTCTGACTGAAAGGATGCTCTTTGCCACTCTTTTGGTGCAATTTAAACCTGAATGCAAAGCTGAGATTAATCATTATGCTCCTCTCTGTTTGTAGAAAAAACATGCCAAATGCCCCCCTCCCCCTTTGGTGATTACTTAAGGCCTCTTGCACAAGTTTCTGGTGTTATTTGCTCCAGATAAGTTTGTACAACACCAACATATGGGCAACACCGAGAATTCCAGGAAAAACTTCTGTCCAAAAGTGTTTCCTGTAACTGGATAGTCAATGAAGATGTATGTCAGCACTAGTGGGATCCAGCAGTGCTTACCTGCTGGAAAACACACACTCAGTGTGGGCATTTAGCTGCATCAAAGAGCTGGTATTTGAAAAATGCAGTCATTGCTTTGCCCTTTCTGTGTGACTGTGTTCCACTGCTGTGAAATCCACTGGATGTTCCAAAACAAATGCTAGTCTAAGAAAGATTGATACAATCTATCTGTGATCATGTGGCCATCAACCAAAATTAATTCCTGAGGAGTGCAGAGCCCAGTTTGCATCACTTTATACAACTGGATCTTACTGGTATTTGTGTAGTACATAATGTATTTGACACTATGCTGTCTCTTACACAAATGGTATATTACATTTTTTACCGAGTCAGATTTGTTCAGAGCATGTATTTTGGGACAGCACAGTAGAGTACCTGAAAATGCCCCAGAACAGACTTTAAGCCTAATTAAATCTACCTAAGGAGTCATGTCTCCTTAACTGGTTCTATGTTGGGCATAGTCTATGCATGGCAACTTATGATAATGTCCTGCTGCTGTGAGCTCTATAAAAAGCCTTATTGGAGAGGGATATAGAAAGATACTGCCCATCTCAAAGGCTTCCACAGCAGTGAGCAGAAATGAGAAAACAAAACTTTGCTGGAGTAAAAGTGGGTATAGTCAGTTGAAAAAGCAAAACTGTCTCGGCATTTTAAAACCACTTGATACTCACAAGACTCTACATCATCTACAGAGTGCAATATCTTGTCATACTCTTCTTTAGAGGTGCATGTTTAAGCTTAGCTTTGACATTGTAAAACACATTAAGCTCAAAAGAGCTGATTTTAGATTCAGATATATTTCAACACTCTCACAGATTTTGTCTTAACTTCCTTTCCTCTGCTTTTCCTCTTGGTTTTTGTCTTCAGGAGGCTTGCACCCACTCCACACGAAGCTCACTGCAGTTGAACTGGAGCCTTTGTTTCCTCCCATTTCTGGCCTTGCATTTCATGCTTTTCTTGTCTAGGAAAACCCTCTGGAACCTAACTTGACTCCTACCAACATCACTAATAGCAAGTCATACCCTCAGATGGCAGAAGGGCTCAGTAAGATGTTACTACATTGATTAACACCTCCACATCCAGGACCTAGCTTTGCATGAAAAAGGGTTTCTGTTATATTTAATGTTTAATCTTATTTTATCTGTGTGCATTCTGAAACAAGATGTTTTGTTTAATTCAGTTTCTTGCAAAAAGCTTTGTAGAGGTCTTCTGTTGGATCTCCTGTAACAAACTTCTAATTTCAGCATCAAGAGAGCCCCACTAACTTCAGCAACAAATGTCCAAACACATCACATATTACCTTTGCTCAGTTTGAAGGTCAGGCAGCCATGGAAGTATTGTTTGGTTGATAAAGGCACATAAGGCAGCTCCTGAACACAAAGCAGATAATCAACCAAATAATAATATACCAAAATGCTCAGCTGCTAACTTCAGAAGATTAGTGATGCTTCCCCACTTCAAGTCCTGCACAGTTTTCTTTCTCTCTGTTGCAGCAGTTCTGTGGAAGTACTATAAAAGCCCCAGAGGGCAATTAAATACTTAGAGGAGGGAAGGAACACAATAGGAGGAAATCTTGCGTGATTAGAATTAATTATTTAACAGAACAGAGTTAAATGGGCTTCATCAAAAATATACTGAGGTCCATGAAGAATGTTCCACTCAAACTCAAAAAAGCTCAATTTTTTCTTCTAAAATAAAAGCAAAAGTCTGATTAAAGATCACAACCTTGTGATCTTCATGCTCAGGAACACAAGAATTGCAGGTGCAACCTTAGTGAGTTCTCCTTGGACATGCACTCATGGACTGTTCTTTACCTCAGGATCACATATGATATTTCTTCCACTGAACCCCTTCTGCCTCACATGGAGCATGGGGATGCTGCTCCACAGGCAAGTATCTGCCCAGAGCTGTACACTCTTTTCATTGCAGGATGATGCTCTGCAGACTGCTTAAAGCTTTGAGGACTTTCCTATGGTACATTGCAAACATTCATTCCCTGGCTGTGACTTTCCCCTTTTTGCAGTTGTAGAAACCAAGTAAGAAGGTGAAGTCAAAAAGTACTTATTAATTTTCAGGATCCATTTTGATAGTCTGAAGTGTTCAGAGCACACCCTATGTGCAGATCCCAATGCTGGCAGCTGCCTCTCTGTGCTGGCACTGAGGCTCAGGAGGAACGGGGGGTAGCCAGCTCTGGCACACAGGGGCGACTTGCCTCTGGTCCCACAGGAACTGGGTGATCAGGGCAGGAATAGCACCTAATTCTGCAGGGTATCAGCTGTAAGTAAAGGACCAGCATGCCCCACCCTGTCTTGCTACCTAAATGCATTAAAATCTATGAAGCAACTAAAGCATCCTTCATTATGCAGATGTGACATGTCACTTTGATTCTAACTTTTCCCAGTTCCATAGATACTTGATCTTGTGATCAGTAATAATACCTTAGCATATATCTGTCATTTAATAGGCCTTAAAAATCAATAGTAGTAAAAGCACATAAAGCAAAAGAATTTCTGCCTTTTCAACCATGCTGACAGAGGCTGTGACAATTTGCTAGATCGTGTTCCAGGCACCGGCCACCATGGTAACAGGGGAC
Source organism: Notiomystis cincta (assembly GCA_013398075.1). NCBI lineage: Eukaryota > Metazoa > Chordata > Aves > Passeriformes > Notiomystidae > Notiomystis > Notiomystis cincta. The sequence continues at coordinate 57,636 of VZRX01005623.1, read as the reverse complement.
ATGGCAAGCATGTTCCAGACCTCCTCTGACCCTGAGGGATGGCACAGCTCTCTGGTGACACTCAAACACAGTAAACCTAACTCTGGTCCAAGTAAAACTCGGCCACCAAGGCTAGAGGGACTGGAAAAAAGTTGATATCTGACCATAAACATTAGGTGAGCTAAGAGGGGTTTCCTGCTTGCAAAGGGAACTGCTGGGGGAAGCTGGGGTGAAGGAGGAGCTTCTCAGGCTTTACAGTAAGGGCTGAATCTGTGCCTGACCTTCAGCCTGTACCTCTGCCTTCATGTTGCAATCATTCAGTCACTTCTGCCGGTGTTTGTTTGAAAGGCTGGAGGCCAAGAGCTAGATAAACTTTGGATTTAACTTTAATTCAGGATCAAAGGACAGAAGTGCAGCTCACTACTTCATCTGCCCTGCTCTTGGCTGAATGCCACAGTAATAGTTGGGGAGTCTGGGATTTAGATGTGGTTTGTGTGCCCTAGATGTGAGCCTCACCTTGTTTGCCCAGTGCCGTCTGTGTCTCCTGCCCTACCACCAGTTTCCAAGTGGAGCCTTCTGCTCCTCTTACCTGCTCATTCATGACCCTTCTCAGGATCCTGTCTTAGACTCCATTCTCCTTCAGACTCAGCTCTCATCCTCACTTCCTCTTCATATGCTCCTCAGACTACTTAACCCTTTTGAAGCCATTACTATTCAATCCTAGCACTTTGTCCCACATTTCCTCCGTGCAATATCCCAGAAATGAGGAACCCGAAGTACAGCAGTCCATCCGCTTTATTTGATTATTTCTCCTTCTATCTCATCCTCAATCACTTTTGTTTGTTTTGGGTTTTTTTGCCTTTGGCATGAGATTCCTCTGTTTTGTGCTACAGTGGTCTTTGGAAGAGTCACTGCAAGCTCAAGGTGTGAAAGAAAGGCCACCAAATCTTTTAACAAACTTTTATAAACTGAGAGGTATAGGCTTTTCTAAATACAAGTAACTTTTACTATAGGCTGTGGTCTGAGGGTCATGTATGATAAAAAATTATTTAGAAAAGAGAAATATACTGAGCTCTCAATATAAAGAATATGGGCATTAAGTTCAATTGCAATGTGCTTGCTTGCAAAAATTACTACTGAGAGTATTATTCTGTTTTTAAGAGTTAGAAGAAACAGGAGATCTTTTCCAGACTCTTTCTAATAGATAGGGGATTGGACACCATAGGATGGACCTTCCAGAGCCATAAGTCTTGCCAGATTTCTTTCAGGGCCCAGGGAACACAATTGTGTGCTGGGATCCTGCAGATTCACTGATTAATTCTGGCATAGGACTTCATTTTAAGATCAGGCTTCTTGGATTTGCTAACTCTGAACCTCCTGACTACTGGAGCAAATGCTCTTCTCCAGAGATTAATATGATTTGTGAAAACTTAAAGACACCCATGAGCAAACCAACTGGAAGAATAAGCTGATCTTAGTTATGGTAAGCAATCCATAAAATGCCAGCTCCTATCCATGAAATGTGTGTCATTACAGCAGATTGTCATCAAATTGCAGACAAAATCTAAACCAGGAGAGGCAATAACAATTCTGACCTAGCAGAGTGTGAACACACATGCCAAAGCGACAGAGGTGAGAGGAATATTTCTTAAATCTGTGTTGCAAATATAGAAATAATATCAGCTTAAAGTCATGTCATAGGTGGCATAAATTGAAAACAGAAAGTGGAAGGGACTCAGCCAATCCTACTCCAGCAGCTGTTTCCAGAACCAGGAGGAGATTTGGCTTCCCAACCCTTCCCTTGCATCCTCCTCTCCAGCCTCTCTACACATACTGCTTCAGCTACACGGAGCCATGGGAGAGGCCTTACAGCACAAAATGTTCAGGAAAACTGCCTTGCTTGGTGAGGAACTGGGTGTCAAGGCTGGCAGTGAGCTGTGCAGCATGGCTGGTTGCACAGGTTGTGCAAATATACCAGTTCAGAGGTGTGGAGGGGTCATCCCTTGTCTCAAGCTGTTGTTAACCCCATCTGACCCTACCTAATGATGTCTTCTTCTCAACTTCTTCTCACCTACCAACCTGTCATCCTCTTAGATCTTGGCCCAAGAGTAAAAATTCAACTATGTCAATATCTTAATAAAAATGAGAGGGAGTAGGCAGTTTATCATGCTATGGAGACTCAGAGCCAGGGAAGATGCTCAGCACCATCCTCACGAGACACCTGGGCATCAAAACTGGAAACCTGTTGAGGCAGCATGAACTGACTGTAAGGTCTCTTTTATCAGTGCAATGTCCCCCTGTCTCTATAAAATAAAGCACTTGAATGTGCTATTTAGAGATACCAGGCAAACTTCTGTTCTTTCCTAAGTAGATAAAAAATGAAGACCAGGATTCACTTCCTATTTTACTTCTAAATGCATCAGCTTGAGATGGTGATAGTTTCTAGCTCTGCATGTATTTCTTTTGCTGAAAAATTCATATACAAACCTAATTTGATTTGCTAATACGCCCCTCAAATGCACTCATCAGATTTTGAGCAGGTACATTCAGACAGCATTGCAAACTCTTTGCTGGCCATGATCTGTGCTGTGAATTTGATGAGGTGAATCACAGGGGAAATTATTACTACATCTAGAGAAAGAAAATGCAATTAAAATGCAATAAAGTTCTGCTGCAAGTTTTAACATTTTTTGGTTGCATGGCATTGAATACATTAGAGTAATTTTCAAATATTTGTGAAAAAAAAGAGGAGTATGTGGGAATAGTGTACTACTATACATCATATAGCAAATGAAACTTATTCTGAGTAAAATTTGAGCAACTTGTTAATATGTATGGTCAGGAATAAAATACCTGTTCTTGCTCATTGATTCTACCTAGCACATCTCAATTGAAAACATATTCATTACTTTGTGACAAGCTAAGTTAAATAGTCTTCAGCAGTAAAATAGGCCACTTTCAAGTTGCTATGTACTTTGACCTATGTCATCAAACAACTTTATTAGTAAATTTGAAAACTTATGGAAACAAGTCACATTTATGGAGAGTTAGGTCCAACACATGCCTCTAAACAAAGAGCAGAAACTACTGGTGTGAAATTCAGGAATGACTGAATCAAGTAGGTTTGATCCCACCATGAAAAGTTTTCTTTGTCTTGTTTGGCCAACTGTAGAGCACAGACAACGAGCTCAGACTTTTTTTGTAATAATCAAAAATTTATTGAGAATGTGTACAGAAAAAATAACCATCTACAGAGGTAAGTAATGCTCAGGGAAGAGGTTTGGGCATCATACAGTCAATGCTGTTTTATAGTCAAAACTGAACTGTGTAATGTTTGGTAAGTTCAGTGTCTTAAGACAGAAAAGATTTGCTTTTCTTTTCACACTGGTCTTTGCCAAATTGTCCTTTATGCGTCTCCAACCTAAAACAGAAAGAAAAAAGAGTATTTTAATGTTCTTCTAATGAAAGAAGCACATAAGGCTATGATGATATGTTGATAGTGTTCATACAGTTACATTAGTTGGGAATTAAAAATGTAGCATTTAAAATACACAAAGGCAAGGGATTATTTCTGACCATGAGACTACCCATTTATCTATCCATTGAAAGAAACAGTAATGTAGAAGGTACACTAAAATCAAAGTACAAATACTTCTGGACAAAATGGTAAACAAAACCAACTACTTTAAGATGCAGTGGGCTTAACTTCAGCTGTCCATGTTCAGTGTCTGAAATGATTACAATGTTCTGTGTTCATTTTAAATATCTCCTCAGCCCTGTGATCACACCTGTTTGAGATTGCCTAGGTTGTGCTGCTGTCCATCTACTGACAGTCTGTTGAATGGAATGATTTTCATTGCAGATTTCTTCATGGAGTACCACCGGTCACGCCAGGTTGCCCAGATAATGCCATTGTCAAATCCAGATGGACCAGCATCTTCTGACGTGTACACACCACCTAAAAGACACCAGTTGGAGCAAAACAGTTGGTTGCTTTCTAAAACAGTTACTGTGCCTCTATGTTTTTCTGATCCTGACACCTCCATGGCATTCCTGGGTGTCCTAACAGACCCTGTTCACTGCCTTTCTCCCCCTATTTTGCTTCTCTCAGGATTGATTCTCCTACTTTGGAATGGAGAGCAGTCATAAATTCCTACTACTGGTGTTAACAATTATTGCCAAGAATGGGCTATGCCAGCTCTGGCAAATCCAGAAGGCAAAGTGTACTCTATAAAGGTGACTCATTTTCCTCTGTCCCTGAAACGTGCTGTCCTGGATTATAAGCACATAGAAGACACTTTACCCATATAATATTTTCCATTGAGGTGGCCAGCATGGCACCTGTTCATCCACCATCCAGAGCCATCTTGCTCGGCACAGTTGCCCTCGTAGTTGTCGTTGTCGCTGTCGTGGGTGCTGAACCGCATGCCGTTGTGGTAGGTGTAGGACTTATCACTTGGGTCGTCGCCGAAGTCGTACCCGTCAAAGGCATCCCCGGCCTCACCGCCGATGAAGTAGGCGTAGGTCAGTCGGTACTTGTCCTCCTCACTCCCCACTCTGAACACGGCGTAGTCGGCGGTGCTGTGGACACAGGGCAGTGCTGAGCACCAGCGTGCTGCTTCCCCAGCACACGCACAAACGGAAAACACATCGGTGTGGACAGGGCAGAAAGGGCACTCACTGCATCCTAGCATTTTGAAAGGAATTGGTTTTATGTGGCTGTGCCACACACATCAAATCAGCTTCTGTGCTCCAGTATCAGACATCTTTCTGACTACTAGTCTTTAGTGGTGTATGAAATACCTACATTATCAATACACACACATACATATAGATATATACATACACATATATAATCTCCCAGGTTTGTAATAGAGATAGAAATAAGAATAGAAGACTAGAACAGAATAGTTCATTTAGAAGGGACCTATAATGATCATGTAGTCCATAAGGTATGTAAGACAAAGAAACATGAAGAGAAGATGCAGGTTCCTTCTGCCTAATAAATGAGTGCTGAGAGCATGTGGCCTTCTGACAGGCACATCAGCCTGGCAGCAAGCCACACACAGTGACTGCTGTCACAGCTGTGAGCTCAGGAGCCAAAGCAGCTCCATGCACTCATTAGCTGGTCTAACAGTTCACAATGTTTTAGGAGTGAACTTTCATCAGTAAATCTGACAAAAGCAGCAGTGGAGCAGTAGGTTTTAAGCTGTCATTTTCAGAAGCATCATAAGCAAATACCCTTTTTTGCCACTCCAGTCCTCCAGCTCTATCCGTAAGGTGTATGGCAGAGTGGACTGTGTAGTTATTAAATGCATCTTTTCATTGCCCAGCCAGAACTCAGTGGTGTCATCTGGAGACAGATGTCCAAATCCTTCCTTGTACTGAATCCAATTTTTATTGAAGTCTTCGCTCCCATCCAGTCTCTGGGGAAAAATAAAACACGAACACCAGGAACAAAAATTAAAACTTCAGTCAAAAAGATATGTACCATATGTAGGTAAATAAAAACAGTGCTGCTGCAGTAAGTTTGTTTAAAGAAACAATACATGAGAGGCATACCCTCTGTAGAACTGTCCAGCCGTTGCCATAAGAGTCAATCTCGCAGTAGACTAGGAATGACTGCTTGGCTCTTTGAGGCTTGATGAAGTATAGACCACTTTTCCTTGCTCCTTTATTTGCAATGTCTTGACAATCTGAGGTAAAGATATTCAAAGGATAATTTTCAATCTAGCTACAATTCTATCCTCACATTTATTTTATATTCTAACTTCCTTAGTGCAAGAAATGCAATTAATCTAAATACCATTGTTGCAAAGTTAACTATTTAGTCTACATATTTCAATGTCATTGCCATAAAAAATCCTACCAAGAGTCACAGGACTTGTGTTAAGATGAAGATGAGTTTAGTCTTATGCAGAGTTTAAGAAGTGTAAAATTGATTTCTACAGCAGCAAAGAGAGACAATTCTGGACCTAATGGAATAATTAAATGTTTTTCCACATGGCTTAGCAGAAGTGTGATAATGAGTTATCTTCTGTTTGTCCCAGGTCTATGGAAACTCTACTCATGTCCCTCATGTTTAGCATACATTTTGGGATAATCATATTTTGGCCAAAAAGGCCAAGCAAGAACTGTGTTCCACCTGAATCCTTGCCTGCAGAGCATCTAGCTTGTACTGACTGGCTTTATAATTTGAAATTTTATATATTTTTACAGAAGTCTATGACCCATAAGATTACGAGTAAATCATTGCTGTGATGCCAAGTGGCAGCACACGTAGCTGAATTAACCCTCCACCACACAAGAAGCATTTTGCACACCTCTTCCAGTTGTCTCCTGAATTTCAGCCCTGTCTTTGCACGGCTCCTGACAGAGCAACTCAAGCTGGGCAATCTTCTCTTTCAGCTCTGTGATCCTGTTGCCGTTCATTATATGTGTATCTGTCAACTGTCTGGACAGAGAGACACAAAAATGGGCTGTTGTATCTGCGGTTTGGGAATGTGTAATGCACATTTATTTCCCTGGACACGTGACTCACATATCTAACGTGCTGCTACATGCACCCCTGTAAAATGGGGTGCCTCTGTTAGCACTGATATTTAGAGTTAAGGACAGGTAAAATTGGAAAGCACATGCTTAACCTCATGCTAAACCTAAACAAATGCAAAACTTGACTCTAGTCAGCAAAAGTCTAACCAGTAATTAATGTATGAATATAACTCTATGGGAAGTTTTACTTTGCTCTCCTGAAGTAGATGATAAACTATTCCTCTTCAGTTATGGATGTATTTGTAAAACATAAGTGCTGTAAATAAACCGCTGTAGGTGTCAGAAGGCCTAAATAATCTTTGATATAATGCCACAGAAGTTGAGACCTTCCCACATTCAGATCAAAACACATATCCCTAAGATTTAGAAACAATAATGATGTTTTCAATTTTATTTCCAGTGTCAACTTATAAAAGACTATCACTGAGTTTAGTTACTTATGATTTATAACTAGGTAACTGAGCTGATTTTCATGGATATATGCAGCAGAATTGGCCAGAGTAAACGATTGCACAAACATTCCACATACTCTGCTTTACAGCAAAACTCATGACCTCCAAAGGTCATGAAAAAAATTTAGGGATAGCTGGCACAGCAGGAGAAACCTAAATAAAAATTATTGCCAGGCCTCATGACATTGTTATCTTTCACTTCTTGCACAATTAACGGTTTATCCAGGTGAGCAGAGAATTCAGTATCAGATCCTCATGATCCTTCTGTGTCTTACTAGGGAACTACTAATGGCAGTGTGGGCAGAACTGTCCACATGAGCACACAAAACCTTCCTGAGAGAGCCTTTTTGGCACTTGATAAAAGAACAGAAAGAAAACAATTTGTACTGTCACTAATAAAAGAAGTGGAAAATACCTACTGTATAGTAGTTTCATGAGACAATATAGTGTTTTCATATCTGATAATTTCTTCAATTATTTTCCTGGACTTTTGAGTGAAATCATCAATTGAATCTGTAAAACAGAAAAAGTACAAAATAATTGTAATTAGGCAAATTAAAAAAAGAAAACTACATAAATAGTATTTTTCAGTTGTGTACTTCTTTTTCATGTGCTCACTTGGTAATGTCTGCTTCTCTGAAGGATAGAGGCCTTGGATGTGTTGAATCAGATGGTCTGCTGTTACTGTGGAGTTAGAAATCCGCTGCAAAATTCTCTCCATTTCCTGCAGGTCGTTATCCACAGCAGGGTGGTATTTATTAAGGAAATCTGCAATGCCACAAGTTGTTGGGCAGAAGCTACCCTAAGGAGTGAAGAGAAATCGTTGGCAATGCTCCAGGGGCAAAGAAAGCGGAGCAGAATATTTGGGCAGAGGAACACTGCTGACACAAACGATAAAGTATAAAAAAGGGCAAGCATTTGCAGCAGAATTTGTCTGCTGTATTTGAATTTTTGAATTTTCAGAGACAGTTTACTTTCACACTACATGCACACATAGCAAGAAAACAGTGCATGCTATTATTGTAGCATCTGCTGGATATGTGCTTTCATCCACAGTGCAGCCTCCCCTACACTTTTACCAAGCATATACTGCTATCAATAAATAACAGGTTTAAGCAAAGCACACTTTGTAAGTACTGAAAACAATGATGAGGTTCAAGTGATAATGGTAGTTAATAATCAGCACAGGAAAGCTTTAGTTACATTCTTAAGATAAAAGAAAATTGCTCGGGTACTTACAAATCTGTCATCCAATATGCAGCAGTTTTCTCTGGTAGGAATGTACTGAAGAGAAGAAAGAGGGCCATTTTTAGTGGATTTTCTCCAACAGCACTCTCCGTGCTAAGACATTTCCTGAACACTCTCCTCACTTACCGCCAGGCTGGTAGAAAAGAGCAGGGAGAGGAGAGACCCCAGAGGAGTCCAGCTGCACAACCTCAGCCCCATCGTGTCTGTCCCGCTGGCGCTGCCCCTTCCACTTGTGCAGTCAGCAGCCCAGAATGTTCAACCCAGCGCAGGGTGGCAGCACTTTAAGGCAGCAGGCTGAAGCTGGGGGCGGGCACTGGGAGGTGGTGGGAAGAGGCGGGATAGGGATTTGAGGTGGATTCCTGGAATTTGCACATATACTCCTCCCATTTTCAGAACCTGCTTTGCACTTAGTCGCTCGGTCTCTGCTCCAGCCAGGTCTCGGGGAGGCACGAAGGGGAGACAAGGTGTGGAGATGCTACACCTGGTCACAAGCATAATGAAACTTACACATCCCTTCCTGATGGGGCTGGCATCTCTAACAGCACAGGGAAAAGCCACAGTAGCAATCTGAATTATGTGTACCAACTATCAGTTGCCTAACAATAAGTGATATTTTGTGACTATGTAGGCCTTTCCTGCCACAGATCTCTATGTGTTTTACAAAGAGACTCAACATCATTTTCCCTATTCTGTGGATGACAAAACTGAGGCAGAGAAAGGTATGAAGTCATTGGACAGTGGCATATCTGGGAAAAAAGTCTGTAGTGTTTCTCATAGGCAATGAAAGTATGAATTTCCCTATCCTTCAACACAGTACTTCCATTCCAATGAATGACTTTGGTCAATGCTTCCTTGCTGGGGAACTAATGTTTTTGGTATCTGTCTTATTCAATATTGCTACAAGAGTGCTGACAAGTCCTGTCTTGGCCTTTGTTCCAGGCAAATTATTTCAGTATGTCCTTTTGCACGCTGTGCATTGGGAGCATTAACACCTTTCCACTCATGACCTAAACCTGGTCTCTAAACCATGGCTTCTCCAGAGAAACCTGATTTTGTGCCTGTACAGAATGATGTCTGATAACATGATGTTGAATGAGGCTTTTGACTCGGTTACATGTGTGACCAAATGATGAGAAGAATGGTGAGAATGGGGCTCACTGCTAGATTTGTTGTTACTGGGGTCAGCTTTGTGATCTTAGGCAAATCACTTCATCTCTGTACAGCAGGATTAATGTTTCAACTTGGCTTAATAGGTACTTAAAAAATGGAAAAAAGCTTTCTATATGGACCATATTATTAGAAAATTAGATATAATTATGCCCTGAAACATGGAGAGTTCCTGACCTATATACTCTTTTCATCTGGTCAAATCAGGTCAAACAGAAGATTCTCATCGTGTTCAGAGATCCACCCACATATTGCCAAAAGGAAATGTGAGCATTTAAGATGCTAAAAATCAAACTGATGGGACACTTATGTGAGGCTGAAGAATTGTCCCTGGGGGAGTCAGCTTTCCAGTAACTGTACTGATGACCAGTGAGTTAGCTGCCAAAAGTCTTTTCCAAAGGATGCCTGATGCTAAAGGTTTGTCTTTCCAAATTTAGTATTAATTACCTTCAAAGGCCATGTGCAGAACATGCTCTTGTTGACCTTACTGATACAAATAGGACATGGTTCCACCTTCTATAGGGTTACTTCTGTTTCCTAAAGAGTGAAAATAAAATAAATAGAACTGTGTGGAAGCCTATCTGCTGTTGTGTTTTTTATTGTTGCTTCACTGGTGCTGTTAACATGGACTGAGGAAGCTACCACTGCACCTCCTCATCACTGCTGCTCATACACTGAGCTGGCTTTGCTTCTTTGCAGTTCATGACACAAGGGCCACAGGGTCCTAGAGATACCATTCCAGGGGCTGTGCACCAGCAGGATTCCCTTAGATATGACAAGACAGCATGAGTAGGTTGCTAGTATGAACTTTGAAAAGTGGCACAGATGTGCACTGCGGAGTACAGATGGGCACGTACTGTTCATGGCGCAACAGGAGAACCACCTAGCACATTTCAGGTGAACCTCATCCTCTAACAGAATAAAGAACACATCTTTCCCTTTTGTCACTAGGAGTACTACATACAGCCTTGCAACTCTGTCAGAAGACTATTTGGTAGCAGAAAATGAAAAAATTTTGTCTTGTGTTCCTAGGCAAGAATTTCAGGAGTCAGAGAAGATGACAACAGTCAACTCTGGCAGTAAAAGCTTAGTTAATCTTGAGTCTAAAACCCCGAGATTTTATAATTAAACCACGAGAATGGCTGTAATGACATAATAACTATGTATAAATAGAGTTTCAATGTTCAAGATAAATGGCTAATTGGTGAGAAAAACAAAAGGATCATTATCCCTATAAACGGGTTAGGAATAGGAAACAAGAATTTTTAGTCAGGTGCTTATGCTACACAAAATTATCACTGTATATATTTACATTCATGAAGAAGTCAATTTTCAACATTGCCTTAATGATTACCAAATATTTGCAGACTGCAATTTTAAGTGTTACTTAGCTGTATTTGTGGTTACAACTGTGGTACTTCTTAGCAGAAGATGTAAATATTTAAACCTCAGGAAATTTTTGCTTTGCTTTACTGAAGACGTGGTCATGATTTAGCCTTGAATAATGAATATTTTCATATATTTGCTTCTTTTCTCTTTTTTTCTCTGATTTTGCCCTTCATTACTTAGAAAGATCTTATTCCCATTTTTAATTAAGTTGGAAGCAATGTGTATTCTTAGCGGAATGACTACGTGGTATTTTTCCTCCCTTACAGACCATTTTGTCGTGGTGGGTCCTGGTTGCAAAACAGCTGAAACAGCTGACCCACTTACCAAACAAGTGTGCCAGAGACCTAATTGTACCATCAGCCATGTCCAGCCTAATTTAGCCATGTCGATTTTCTGGCAAGTCTTTTCTTTCCAGTAAGTCTGTTTGCTGGGTTGTTAGCAAATGAGGAACAATTCGTGTAGCACAGGTGGAAGGAAGAGTTCTCAAACTCAGTGTACTCTTTTTCCTGCAATTTATTTTTGAGGATAGAGTAAAGGTGAATAATTATTTGTTTAAAAGAGCTTTCTTCAACTCAATATTGATTATTTTTTGTCAGCCTGGGACACTGTCCAACACCTTCCCACTAGTCATAGGAAACCTTTTATCAGAAAAACAAACCAGAAGAAATATGTTTGTGTCTGTAAATTAGTTCCTGAATATCAGAATATCCTTGTGGCTGCCTTGAAAAAAGCATCTGTTTTTTAAGGTCATACTTACTTGCCTTAAGAATCTAACCTGAAAAACAGCCTATAATATTTTAGAGATGCTTTAGTGATGAGTTTTAAGATTTCCAGTGGGCTTTTATTACTGTTTAACTGAAAGTGTTCAGTGGACTTGACTTGAACTTGGATTTTTTTAGATGCTCCAAAAAATAATTTTCCTATTTAAATTAAATATTGAAAGATACCAAATGGTAAATGCTGAAAAAAAAAATCCCTACTATGCCTTGCTATCCATCACCAATATGCATCACCCTGCTTGTATTACTAAACAGATTAGTGGGCAAAATCCCCTTTGCTAGGTCAGTCAATGAGTGAGTGATAATTAGGATGAGAAATAGAAACAACTGAAAACTGTCTAGTAGCAAAGTTAGGCTGATGGTGGGCTAAAAAGCCAAGTGCATCAAAGTGAAAACGAAAAACAAAGAAGTTTTGTAACTTTTCTTTCTCTTTCAATTTTAAAAATGTGGGCAAAAGGCAAATCACATTTTTTTCCAATTGGATAGTCCATTCTGTGAAGCACACTTCTTCCTCACACTTCACTTCCTTCCTGAAGTGAAATAAGTCAACAAAGCTCAGTTGCTCTGCAAGGGAGAGCCTTTAATTTCTTTACACTTGTGACACCAGTACAGGTACTTGCTATGCTTTGGCTCAAATACTGGCTGGAAATAATTGTTTCTTTGAAAACTGAGTGAAGAAATGTAAGAAATGTATGTACTTCATGCCAACGAGGACCTTTCATTTTAAAAAGAAATTATGGGATATTTTGCTGCCTCCACACTGTGAGTACACACTTCAGAGTGTATTCTTTAATAATTATAGGATAATGTATTTTCTTAAATCAAAACATGGAAGTTACATTGGTTCATGACTGTTTATGTCAGCGCTTTAAATAATCTAAAAGACCCTCTGTTTTCTGCAAAGAATAACCAAGGTTTTTTGCTTTAATACATAGTCCTTATTTTGACTTAAACTATTACTACAAACAATTTAAAAAAAAAAAAATAACAATTAAAGGGCCAAAAATCAAGGAGCTTCAACATCATATCCATAAGCCAGATATTTGATGGTTTGAATGAGTCATTATATTACTTGTGAAAAATCCTATAGTGTTTCTGTTTAGTTAGTTCTGCGTACTTAATTTCATGCATTAAAGATTTTACTTAAACTTCTTTCAAATCTTAAGGTATTAAGAGTGAACTTAAATCTGAAAAAAAAAGGAATGTGGTACAAAGGAATGAAGTCAAGATGATTCAGAAGATATTTTGTTGTTTTGTCATGGCTGAGGTTTTTCTGAGTCCTGGACATAGGACGTTATACCTTGAAATTCTAAAAATCTACTAAAATACTACAAAGCCCTATACCATATTCAGTGAAACCTCATTATTGAGCTTTGAGTTGTTTGTGCCTTATGTAGGGGTATTTGATGCAACATAGTAAATTCTCTGCCTTATTGATCTACAGAAACCATTTTCAACTGTTGATTCACTTAGAAAGGGTTGGTATTCAGACTGTCTGCAGAAGAGAGATTGCAGTGTATACTTTACCTTGAGGGCAAGAACAGTGAACTTATTTGTTAAACAAAGATGCACTAATTTGTGGGAATGAGATAAGTAGTAAATTCAAATATTTGCTGAGTATTTTGTAATTAGTTGAGAGGACAGAGCCTCAATAAACTAAACAGAGCTTACTTCAATAATCGAACATATAGGGTGATGTTAATGATTTGGAATAACATTAAAGGAAATACAGCAAAAATGCAATGTATTTCTCAATAACCCCCTAGCCTGTAAAATACTTTGCCTGTACTTTTTTAAGTAATCAGAGGAAGCCTGAGTGCCAGAAATATCCTAGAAATATAATGGAAAGTGTATTTGTTTTTGAAAAATGTACTCTGCGTTGTCCAGGATTTCCAGGATTAGGCTTGAATGCCATTAATTCAGGACAATGGAAGTAGAAGAATGAATTCCACAGTTCTTTGACACATTATCTGTGCTCCATGCTGGTGCATGAATCTGTTTACAGGAAGAGAAGGACAAGCTTAAGTTTGAAACATTAATAGCACTAGCCTATTAAATGTAAATATAAGTATTTAAATACTAAAAATATAAGTATTTAATACTAAAAATAGTATTATATAAGTATTATAAATAGTATTATATAAATAGTATTATATAAGTATTTAGGGTCACTGAAGGAAAGTGAAGCTCAGATTTATCTACATATAAACCATGAGCAGAAAAAAAAAAGTCTTCTTTATTTTTTTAAAAATATTTAGTCTTTTGCTTTCTCTGGCATAAAAATTAAAGGCAGAAGATTTTTCTTTCCCATGCTTTCTTCTCAAAATTATGAGAGGAATTCTGGCTTATTATTAAAAATTTTACATTAAGCAATGGGTTCTTATCATGTGAATGAGTTGTGACAGCTTTTATAATTGACTTGTATCCCTTACATAGGTCACAAAATCAGTCAAGTATTTTACTAGCACCTCCTGTGCATGAATTTCACACAGGCTTGTTACTGATGGTAGCTTCTTTTGGGCTCCACTGACAACCACACAGTGCCATCTTATGTCCTCAAAGTGCAATAAACTGTTCCTAAAATCTGTTGAATCATCTCAAAAAAATCTCAAAACCCCTCAAAATTAAGACTTGGCCATTGCAGAGCATTGCTTCCCAGGCCTACCTGGAAAAGAATCTCTATATAATTTGCCTCTGTTATCATTGAAACAATCCTAACCTCATTTATAAAATAATGGGCTCTGAGCTGATCATTACTGCTCAGGATGGAATGATGATGGTAATGAAAACTCAGTCTGTTTTAAGTAAATTGTGAAATGGAGGGGACAGAGGTACTGAATAAATTACTCTCTCAGAAAAATGGATGATTTTGCTGGAACATCAACAAGCTTATTAAATAATCTACTTATTCATGAACAAATACAAATTGAGTAAAAAACAAATTAGCTGTGGGAATACAGGCTTTGATCCCTTTATCACTTCACTGCACCATTGCAAATAATGGGAACAATCCTAAATCCTTTCCTTGTGTTTTTGGGACATCAACTAATAGGTGTGTCTTAGTATTTAATACATGTTGTGTATTAATTCTCTCACACAGACGTCGACATTCCCATACAAATTTACTTGTATTAATACTTAAATTGTATTTAAGGTTCATAAAGACCTTGAAATGGTTTCTGAGGAAGCAAGATCCAGTCCTTCCCCCAAACCATGAGCTGTGCTGTCAAAATCCATGCTATGGAAATACTTGAAAGAAGTTAAAAGAATAAAGCACCTTCTAGATTCCAAGACGGTTGCACCAATGTACACATGCGCATGTACATATTTATTTCTTAATATAGACACAGTGCCCGGTTCATCCGGGGAGAAAGAAATGCACAGAGGATGCTGGTGGGAGCAGGTGGCACTTTTTGGGGCCGGGGATTGTTTTGCGGGCGAGGAGGGTGCGGACAGCGGTGAAACACAGCCACCTGCCGGCCTCTGGTCCCTCGGCATCAGCAGCCAGCTCCTCCCACGCCCAGAAGTTCAGTTTGCAGCATGAAAACCTGGCCCGACCATCCGTCCCAGCGGAACTTCTACTTACATCCATGGGTTACCAGTGATTCCGTTTATCAGTGACTGGCATGATTTCGGATGTGTTCAAGCACAGAAGGGAGGACTGCGGGACGCTGTAATGGTGTCTCAGCCAGGCAAACTACACTTGAATTTCTCCCCAGGATTGGAGAGGATTGCATCCTCTGATTAGCCATGTTCCTGCTGTGCTGCGATATGTTGGAATCTGGCTGCAATGTGTTCCATATCAAAACACACGTGGAAGACACTTTAAAATTTGTCTACAGAAAGCATCTGTCTTTATGTCTATACTGATAGCCATGTGTTTTGTATCAGACAGTGCTCTTTCTGATTCTTGCTTCGAAGTTGATTTTAAGGAGCTACAATAAATAAATGCTTAGGATAAAACTCTCTGGAGTCAACTATGCATGCATTACATGGTGGTTTTTTCCCCTACTGTGATTATTTGGATGTTTACTAGTTTATAGGGACTCAAGACCTGCAAATTTTCAATATAATAATGAAATACTTTCATAGTATAGTAATGAAAATCCTCTCTCTGCATAGGAATCGACTTTTCTTTCTTTATAACCTCCTTGGTTCTGCCTGTTTAATAAATTAGGACAGGATCTGTTCATCACTTAGGCACTGAGAACATTAGAAAATTAGGAAGTCGTTCCTCTTTATATATAAGGAAATTTCCTGGGCTGGTGACATTTTCCTCACGTCCACAGAATAGAAATTCAGTTCAGGACCTGAGAAAGGCTTTCTCTCAGAACAGAGACGTGCACTCCCACACAGAAACCTTTATTTTTTAATAAGCGCATTTTGTATTTAGGAGAGGAGGAAAGGGTTTCAGGAGAATCCCGTAACCGGGGTATCTGACACGCTTCTGACGTTATCCCGAGCCTTATCACGGGGTTTTTTCCCCTGTGGAGGTTTTGCCCCGACACACCGCCCCACACTTCGGGGGTGACACGGTGCCCCCGCCAAGCCCACAGCACCTGCATCCCCGCCCCGTGTCCAGCGTGGGCCCGGGCACAACCCGAGCCGGAGAGACCCCGTTCGGATACGCCCGGGGCTGGACCCATCACAGCCCTGCAGCCGGCCGGCGCTGCGCCACACACCCGCTACACCGAGCTGCGCCCGGCCGGCTCCTGCCACCCGCTCCCGCGCACTCCGGCTTTATAAACTTTCTCCCGCCCCTTTTCCCAATGGCCTCCGCAGGCCCCAGCTCCTCNGTGCTGACGGCGCCTTCCCGCCTGCCCGCCAGTGCCGCAGCTGCTGTACGGAGGGAAGCTGGATTTCCTCGTCTTCGATTACCTCTCCGAGATCACCATGTCGCTGCTGACGGCCGCCAAGGCCCGGTCTCCCGTAAGTAAAGCCGGTGTCCGGCCCCAGCATGCTGAGCTCGGCCCGGGCGGGTGCGCTCCGGTGCTTTCCGACCCCCTGAGCTCTCCTTCAGCCCAAATCGCGCCCGAAGCCTGTTTAAGGCATAGCTGGTTACGGGGACGCGGTTTTTTAAGGATACTTTTTCTTTGCATCTAGTCAGTTTCATCTAGAGAAAGTACTCATGTCATTTTCCGTGGCTTACCCGAACATCCTGAGAGGTGTTGTTCTTCCCTGTATTGTATGTTAACCAAGGAAAGGGATTGGTTTGATCTACCTGTAAGATACGGTTACAGCTTTTAATTATTTCAGGTTTTAGGTTACACTCCGGATTTTGTCTCCACTGCCATGGCTCCCTATATAAACGATATTCACAGGAAAGGTATGCTACACCTTGCATGACATTGTATGTTAATTCAGTATACGTGCTTATGAAGGCAGGCTGACAGAGTTGGGACTGTTCAGGCTGCGTAAGAGAAGGCTCTGGGAAGACCTTACAGCACCTTCCAGTACTTAAAGGGGGCTTGCAAGAGAGCTGGACTTTTTACAAGGATGTGTAGTGATAGAAGAAGGGGAAATGGCCATAAGCTGAAGGGAGGGTGGATTTACATTGAATACTAGGAAGAAATCCTTTACTGTGAGGATGATGAGGTACTGGAACAGGTTGTCCAGAGAAGTTGTGAATGCCCCATCCCTGGAAGTGTTCAAGGCCAGGAAGAATGAAGCCCTGAATGATCTTAACTGTAGCAGGGGACTTGGAAGTAGGTGGTCTCTAAGGTCCTTTTAACCCAAACCATTCTAGGATTCTGTGAAAAATTCTGTTATAATTGATGTAGGGTACAGGTGTCTGATGGTGAAATTGGGTTGATCTAAGGTATTTGCTATAATTGTAAATATATACATATATTTAAATGTATTTCTTACAATAGCTTTAATCTGTGAATTGCAGATTGCTTTACAGTTCTTTTTTTAAAACATGAGCTCTAGATGTTTTCAAGGTAATTTAAGTTTTTCAAAAAAGCCCGTATGGTTCTACAATATTACTTCCCAATCACTCTTTTTTGTTTACATTAGTAAAGCTTCACAGTGTCTACTCTTCCTGTCAGAGGTGTTCAGTGCTGTCTGCCTGCCTCATTGTGTGTGTCTTTCTGGTCACTTTCTCCTTCCATTCATAAAGGATAGATGAGAAGGATCTATAGCAGTTATTTTTCTCTAAACAATTTTGTATTGGCTTATCGTGATCCTTTCAGAGGTTAAATGTGATTCATATTTTAATGTGGCTTTAGTATTTTGCTTGATTGAATCTCTGTTACCTTGCAAAGGTGATACCTTGTTTGTGTTTCAGCACACTTTTTAATATATAGGTGATTGATTATTGATGCTTCTGAGCTTTATTTGCCTTCTTTTTTCTATTAGGTGTTCGTGTCATCAGTAATGCTGGTGGAATTAATCCACTTGCTTGTGCAGCTGCCCTTCAGGAGGTGGCAAAGAAAGCAGATGTTGATTTGAAAATAGCTGTTGTTGCTGGAGATGACCTGATGAGTGAGGTATTTCCCTTTGCTTTAAGCTGTAGTAGCATCAAGGTGACATTTACAGTCCCTTAGGAACTTACTTCATGTGTCTTTATGCAGTAGTCTTCTACTCTCAAACACGTTGTTCTTCATTATCTTTTAGATTTTTTAATGCATAGATACAGTTCTTGGCAGTCTGGTGTTTGGTGTGTAGTGGGGGTGAATTTTATAAGCTTGTGGATCTTCTGTTTGGCTTTTTGAAGCAAAATGTCAATCTGCTATGAGGTCTGCCTGCTCTTCAGGAGAAGCTATTACTTACTGCTTCTGTCTAAACTGGATAATCATCTGAGTATAGTGTAGCCACCACACTTTCAAATGTTTATCCCTTCCAGCTTTTTTAGTGGTTTCCAGGCATTTCCTGATGTTACTTTGTTTATAGGTAACAACTTTTCTGTTTTTAAGTAATTACTTTACAGCCAGTAAGGTAATGTTAAGTGAGAGGATTGAAGTTCAAATATTAAAAAAAAATAAAATTTAAAGATTGAATAGTTGTTTTTTTTTTTTTTTTTTAAAGAATTACACTTTATTTATGAAATCTGCAAAAAAATGTTGGCCATACCTGAAAAGCTACTGGGAAAAGAGTTTATACATAGTAGTAGTTAAGAAAGGGGAGGTTTGCACTGTGGTTAAATCTCTGCCTGTAACTTGGAAAATTATTTATCTGCATAGGATCTGTTACTCCTTGTATGCTCTTGAATGTGGAAGATCATCAAGTAAGATTCTTCATTTGCAAATTATGTGCAGTGCTTGAAATTCCTTTTAAGAACTTCTACCCTACTGAAATTACTTTATTGTCTGTGGGCCAGAATTTCATTACTGGTACAACAGTAAAGTGGTTGTTATTTGAGCTTGTTATGGGCTTGTCTGATCTTAAGTGCATCATTTTCTATGCCGTTGTCAGTACATAACTTAGAGGAACAAAAGAGACACAGCTTTTATGGTCTATAGATAACTCCTGCTGTTGATACATGAAACATGGTAAGTGTTACTTGTGGTTTGGAGGATTTCAGTCATTAACATAGAGTACCAAATTAGTTCAGAGTGAATTTTTTTCTCCCACACTACAGATTCCACCTGTAAATTAGTAGGTTTACATGGACGTTGTGTCTATGCAGTCACTGTCTCCTCAGTCCACTGAATGGCCAGGCTGCTTAATGCATGGTCAAGAACACACTCTTCCACACACCTGCTTCTCTGGAAACAACTTACTCTTAAATAGCATATGAAGCTACAGGATTAGCCTTGTTCTCTGGCCATGACACCACTGCAGATGTGGCAGAAACATCTCTGTTTGCAGGGTTTGGTTTATTTAGTGCCACAGCAATTAAAGACAGTTTAAAGCCTAGGAAATATACTAGTTCATTGTTATTGGTCATATATTAATGAACATTACATTGTTTAAAGGCTGCCTTAATTTTCTGCATGCTAGAGAAGTTGTGGTTAAAAGTGTATCTAAGGCTTTTAGCCATTCAACTGATTGGTATTGTTAACACTTTTAATAATTATACTTGGCTTAGAGTTGCTATGAAGTGGATCTATTGTTTGATACTGAGATACTTACAGTAGAAACTTCAAAATATTTATAGCTTGGATGTTCTGCTTGTTTCCTAACAGAAAGAGAGCTTAAAAGGAGCTGGTATCACTGATTTAGAGAGTGGTAAACAATTTCCAGAGAATATTCACAGCATGAATGTGTACCTCGGGTGAGTTATTTTAGCAAGTTGTATTTATTATGAATATCTAAATTCAACACATTGAATACAGGAATTTGTTTTGCTTTGCAATTAGAACCACTTAGTATATGAGTTTCACCTTGGAATTATTCAGGCAACCAGGAAAAAAACTTGTTTGTAACTTGTAAATAAGTTTTAGTTTATAACCTTGTAAGTTACAGTTCCTTAGGAGTACAGTATTTATGAATCCTCAGGTTTTAGTTCAAGCCAAAACAGTGTTAGTTTAATTACAGCAGTTGCAAAAATGCTTTTTCATGTGCTGAATGTTCTCTTGCAGCATGGGAGTAGTTTACAGTGGTGTCACTAGAGAAGTGCAAGCGAGGAATTCAAGAACTGGGAGGCAGTCAGAGTGTTGTAGGAGGTTCTGTTAGGTTGTGCTGACCTAACTGTCAGGCTTTGTGTGTTGAAAGCCTGTGTGTCAGGCTTTGTACTGTTGGAATTTTGGAAACTGTTTTTTCAGGATGGTCGCTATTTTGAAAGATCTCCCTTTCCTCCTTTGATACGTAGGGTTTCCATAAATCTCTGAATGCAGATGTTCTAGCTGCCTCTTTGTGAACAGTCACATTTTCTTTGTCACCATCCACTTCAGATGAACCAATGTTAATCAGGTCTAGTAAAAGGGAAGGACTGAGAAATGAGGCAGTGGTCACGTGCATCTCTTCCAGTTGATGATCCTGGTGATCCAGTTCTTGCACAGTGCTCTTGAAGCTGGACAACAGTGCACGTTCTTAAATCACTTAGCTAATTGACCTGAAAGGTTTAAAATAGGAGGGCAAGGTCTCCAGGCTTTATCTGTGAAGAATATTTATCTTTGGACACTCATCTACAAATTAAAAAGTTAATGAAAAGCACTATTTTCTGTAATTGATGATAGAAATGTCCCTCTCTGCACTTTGTTCAAGAAAATTTCTCAGGATATCAAGATAAGAGTTTCAGATAGATTATTTAGGTACCTTGAGTTTTATAGTGTCCTGCTGACTTCTCTTTAAAATACTCTTGATGTATAAACCTAACAACAAATTGGTTGTTAAAGTAGATTTTATTGATCTCCTAAGCGATTTTTAACCTGTGTGTATCAGGGAACTGTTTTTTAAATGATGCTTTAAAAAACATGAAAGTACTTACTGCAGTGTTCTGTGATTTTTAGTGCAAGACCAATCAGCAGAGCTCTAGACCTTGGAGCTGATATTGTTGTGACAGGTAGATGTGTTGACAGTGGGATTGTATTAGGACCACTCATTCATTCTGTAAGTACAAGTTAATTTCCAAATGCTAATGAATATATGTGAGTGAATATTCAGCAGTCACTGTCAGACAATTATTGTTCCTTATGAAAATGTAGATACTAAACTAAAAATCAGGAGCATTTGTATTTTTTTGTCTTACATGCATGAGAAGTTGGCAGCTTCCACTTCTCCTAAATTGATACCTGGCATATTTGTTAACTTGTGTACCATTAAACTGGGAAGCATGGGTGAAGTTAAGGATGTCTTAGCCTCTTTCACTCTTGCCATTTGTTTTGGTTTTTCTTTCCCTTGCCTTTCTTCAAAGTTTGGTGTGCAAGTATATTTTTCTTTACCACAAGGTGTCCATAGTAGAGCTCACTCTGGTTGGGGGGTAGCACGTGAGATGGTTTAAAACACTGAGGTTTTTCGTTTAGTGGGTAAGCAGTTTTGTTTAAAGTAGTCAAGTTTCAGTGCAGCATTTCTGAAATTCCTTGAAATTCAGAAAATTACACAAGCAGGTTATGTAGTTTTCTGAAGTACTTTTTAACAGGTTTTCATGCATTTTTGTGAAGGATCACACATGGTGAAATACAGAAGCTTTCTTTTGGTGCATATTTAAAGTAGGAGAGTATGTGTCTAGTTAAAAACATGCTTTCTAAGACATCACACTCTCTTGACTTCATGCATGTCAAACATTGCCTTAGTAATTTTCCATTTATAATTTCATTATTACTTCTTATTTTATTCCTAGTTGTTTGTGTTCTCCAAATAACAACTGTCATTGTGTATTACCTACTCCAGAGAGACCTTATCTAATTTATTTAGGATTTCTGCAAAGTGCTAAATAAGAAATGATTACTATATTGCTTGCAATATGTTGAACTCAGGGAAAAGATTCTAAAAAAAGATTTTAACAGAAAGCATACTTGCAGTTTTTAAGAGTGACTGGTAGTACTTCAGGAACTGATAATTCTCATGAATTGAATACATATAGTGGTTTGTTCAGGTGACACAAGATGGGTACTGTACTTTTAAACCTGTAGGTTGTGCAGATTTTAAGTAATATGGGTGTTGCACTTCCAGTTTTTTTGAAGAGGGTATGACTTTAAGAGTTTGTATTTTTTGGGGTATATCAATAGGAGGAAAACTAAAATGTGTCAGAGGTTTTTTGCTAATTTGCTGTATAGGAACAGCAAATCCATGTACAGTGCCTGCCAATTATTATTTAGATTTAAAATATATCCAAAGCATTGTTATTCAAAGCAAAGAACATACTATGAGTAGTTTTTTGTACTGTATGAAACTTCTATGTATTGAAATATATTTGTATTTTTCTTCTAGTTTGGCTGGAATAGGGATGACTATGACTTGCTAGCTGCAGGAAGGTAAATGATATAAGAAGAAATTGGGTAAATTTATATTTCATATCATAATGTCAAGATACCAACTCTTTTGGCACATACTGATTTTTCATATTATCATTAAATTAATTTATTTTCATGTTTTTGTTTGGTTTTGAGTTCTTTGGTCAGGCTCACTTACTACTCTCAATTGGGATTGAAATTATAGAAACTTCATTTTGGAACCAGCTTAAAATAACAAAGGATGAAAGGGTTGAAAAATTTTATTGAACAGCTTAATTTTCTCTTGCTGTTCATTTTGTGTCAAGAGATGAAATCTTACAGCACAGACCACTGATTGCCAGGTTTTTCTGTTTGGCTGCCACAGTTGATAGTTGGGGTGGTCTCAGGGCTTACTCTGAAAGATGCACAAAAGCAGGTTCAGTCAGAGGGCAGCATCCTGGTATGGTTTTGTTGGAGCTCAGTGTCAGCACTTCCATTTACAAATCCTTGCAGTCCTAAAGTTAGGAACAGAACCAGAAAGGGGTAGAATTATGCCACCTAATTTAACATTCTGCATCATGTATCTGAGTTGAAGTCCTCATAAAAATGAGTGATTACTTAGATAGCCTGAGCACACTCTGGTTTTAGTGTGCTTGAAACTCTGCTTGAGGAAAAAATGTGGAGAGAAATTCGTTCAGGTTCCACTGAGTTGGGGTTGACAGAGATGAAGATTTTCCCCATAATTCTGTTTAATATTTATGGACTATCACAATCAAAATTTGAAAATAGTAATACATAATCATAATACATTCTGTCCTTCACACTGGAGGTGAGAGTTTCTATCTCTTCATTTAAAAATGGTATTTGTCTATTCAGTTACACACAGTGCAGACTACTTAGATACTGAATTAAGATCAAGATTTGAAATGACTAAGGAAACTTGGTTTTAGGTGTGAGATAATCTTCTAGGTATTCCTTTTTTACAGGAAAATTCTTCTTGTAAAAGTTAGTCTTTTAAGCACTATATTCATCTTTCAGGAAACCTTGTTACACTTAATGCATAATTCATAGTTATATTAAATACTTGTGAAGGAAAAGAGCATTTTGTTTTGTTATGTAGCTCTATTTCCATTGTATTATTGTATTTTAAAGCTGGATTTGTGAAAATTGATTTTGCATTGTATTTTCCCAGTCTTGCAGGTCATCTCATTGAGTGTGGTGCACAGTGTACAGGTGGAATATTCACTGATTGGCACTCAGTACCAGACTGGTAGGTAAACTTAATTCTAGCATGCATGTTTGCAGTGGAATGAAAATGAGGTTTTCTGCTTCTATCTGTGTTGTGAAAACTGCCTCTACCTTACTCTTTTTGGGGACACAATATGGGTCTCTTGATATTTTGCCAAGTTCTGTTGTCCCTTTTGAAGTTTTCCTTTTGGCTCAGACAGGGTCTTTCTTTTGTTATCTTCAGCAGATTTTGAAAAACAAATTAGCCTTTTGATTATTTTTTTCCTTTTAAACTTTTTTTTTTCCTGTTTCCTTCAATATATTCTGATTTTTGAAAATATTTATTTGCTTTCATGTAATGGAAAAGACAATATTGATATTTTGGATGCTGTTAGAGTAGACTTCAGTTAGATCAGAGATGCTTGGTGCTCAGTCAGAAATGTCACATAATTTGCTTTGGTAGAGATGAATATATGCAGTAGTTCTGTTCTGCTGAATAACCTGATGAACACAAATGTGTTGAACAGTCAGGCCTTCCAAAAGGTTCTGTGTGTATCTTGTGTTCAGCACTATTGAATGAGAGTTACATGTAGATGTGTCGTTCTGCCTGCTGAGGGAGCCTGCTTTTTACCAGCCTGTTTCTAAGAGTAGTTTAAAAGTAGCTGGGGAATACATTTTTTGTGTAGGATGAGTGGTTCTGGCTGTAGTTATTTCTGTATTTCTTGGGATGAGAGGGAGGAATCTTGTCCTGTGCTGTCTCATGAGAAAGGCAGTGCTTCTTTTATGTGATGGAGGAAAGGGCTGAAGAGCAGTGGGGAGATGCAGGAGAGAGGAGTGCTTTACATGCAGCAAGTTCCTGCTCCTAAGTTGACTCTGATCTAGGTGGATCAACCAGCAGGAGTGTGCCCTGCTCTCTGAAGGGCCCTAGGGCTGCCTGGATTTTTTCTTTTCCTTGAAGTGACTGCTTCTGTGGAGAGTGTGATCCTAAAAGATGTGTTGTGCTTTTCTGAGTTCCTGGGCACTGCTGATTGAAGGTGAATGCATGTATGGCCTTGAAACAGACAGAGTCAGACATTTTTTCTCACTTACTGGAAGGCTACTAGCCCTGAACAAACTGCACTCACTCTTCACTGCTCTGTTTTGTGGGAAATCAAAGGCAAGAGTTCATAGTAACAAGTCACTCTACTTGGTTTTGGAAATTTATAATTCCTATTCTGACGTCTCTGCCAATAATTTAATTATGCTGTATCATGAAACGTCTTAAAATTTTCTGTAACTCTGACTCCAGAAGACTTTGCTTTATAAAAGAATTAGTGAAAAAACAGAATGCTAATTTTCTTATTGAAATAGGTCTTTATTTTTAAGGATTTTTCTGTGAGGAGGAGTGTCAATCTGGCTTAAAAAAAGAAAGGAAGTTTGAATATATTAAGTTGTGAACCATTGGAGTGGGAATAATTCTTTTTACAGATGAGTATACATACATGAATATGCATAGCTAATAGTTTTATATCTATAAAATCACGTGTCTAAAATCATAATAACTTGTGGTTTAGAGCTGACTGGTACTGAATTGAATCTCTGTTAAAGAATATAGAAGTTCAACACCTGATACTGCTCTGTTACCTTGTCCCCACTGATATATGTACATACCTTGAAATCACATGTGACTTTATTTGTGCTAATATAAGATATTTATTTACCTTCAGTTTGGATCTGCTAAAGAATCAGTCATGGTGCCTTAAAACTGGTCAGTTTGTTTGCAAGTTTTGAGTCTTGGGCATACAGTTGATGAAATTCTTGAAATAAAACCATGTGACTCGTCAGCCTGTATGATGAGCTCCTAAAACCAGTCAGAATATGTGTGAACTTTGATTTGGAGATGTAGAGTGGAGATCCACTTTACTCACTGAAGTGGGCTTGTGATCCAGCACATCCATTTAGGATATGGAGAGAAGGAAGGCAGGGACAAGATTAATTTTGTTTTCTTGATAAATAGTAGTTTACTATATTTAGACCCAGAAGCATGAAGGGGGAAATATTATGAAAGCTTTTGGGATGCAGAAAAATGTGTTTTCCATTTAATAGTTTAGTAGTAACCTATTCATTCATTAATTTAAAGGATGTTGGTAGCATGGGATTTTTGTTATTTAGACAGTCAGAATCTGTTTTCAGTGCATGCAGATAATGCATTCACAATAATGTACTATAATAACGTGGTACCTCAGTCTCAGTAGTGACCAAAACATGCCATACCTGCAGCCACTAACGCTAGCTATATTGCAAATAGGTCAACAGAGCTCTGACAGAGTTTGCAGAAGTTACTTGGCTGTGCTTATTAAGAATTTCTCCCTCACTTAGGAAAAACTACATTTTTAGCAGTCTCCTGAAAGCGTGCATAAATTAGATCTCAGTAAATCATTGTGGTACCTAATGTTAAATCCAAACCAGCCCAACTAAATGAGTAAATAGGAGGGGGAAGAAGCCAAGTTAAATCTGTGTTTCTCATTAATGTGCCTTTCACATACAAATTTCCCACTCCATGAGTGGGTTTGTGCAGCCAAGAGCAGAAAACCTATGCCTTGCACTTACTGGTGACTGAACACTGGAGGGCAGCCTCTCTCCTCCTCACACCTTACTGCAGAGGGTAAGCCTTAGACTGGGATCATTTTTATTACTATCTTAGGGGCTTTTTCTCCCCAAGAACAGTAATCCATGTGGCTCTTCTGTCTAAGAAGGACTGATGGGTATGATTTTTTTGAACTTGTAAACAAAACCAAAAGAATTTATTAAATATTATTTCAGGTTTATAAATCTTATCTCTCTATGCATAAACAAAAATAATTAACTCTGTAAACAAGAATACTTTAATTAATCAAAATGAAGCCAGGCAAGTTAGAGCTTACATTCTCTGCATATACTATCATGTCTCAGTGAGTATTGAGGCACTGGTTTGAATCCAGTTCATTCATCCAGTATGGTTTAGTTGGTGGGTTTTTGGTGTTTTGTGGGCTGGGTTTGTTTGTTTGTTTTTAGTTTTCTAGAAATGTTTGATGCAGATACTTCTGGGAACTCAATTCCACTGCAAAAGGGTTCTTTAAATCTCAGGAATATTTGTGTGGGTGTACTGTGGCCATTTAATGGTTAACTATTAAAACCTAAGCTATTCTTTCATTTTCTTTGTTGTCTCCTTAAAATAAGTTTTTAATGTAAAACAAGTGAAGTGCGTGTTCCAGCCTGTGACTCACCAATTAGTTTAGTTGATAGAAGCCAAACTTGCTTTCTGTGTACTGACCTAAGGCACTGGGATTTGTGCTGGGTGTATCTCCTTAAGGCATTTGACTTAAAGGGGGGAATCTTGAAGCTGTAAGATTTTGTCTAGTTTTCATGAAAAAAGAGACAGGGAGAGGGGATAGGAGCTGTTTATTTTTCCAGTGAGAAGGTGGCTGCTTGACTCTTCTCTTGTGTGTATCCTCCAGTGTTTAGCAGAGAAAGTGCAAGAAGCCATTAGTTCATAGCCTGTAGAAGACTAAGGTGCATTCTTAAATTTCAAGTTTTAAGTTAGTGTTATCAAAAAAGGCACTTGCTCATTTTCTGTTATTTTTATAGTAATACACATTAGCAGATGGTCAGCAGAAGTGGCAATACATCACTGCTCCCTATTTAATGTCTATTGCACAGCTTCCAGTGGGAAATTCATGCCATGTGTCAAAATGAACTGTACTGACAGAACTACATTGATAATGCACAGCTCTCTGTTTAATTTCATTTGTCCCAGACATTGCTGTCTCTTGCTATTATTTAGTGCCAGTGGGTGATTAGTACATTGTTTTGTTTTGTTTTGAAATGCAGGAGAGAATAAACTAAGGCTGATCAGTAAAGTAATCATTTTGAGGAGATGATAAACACTGACATTTTGCCCTAAGCCAGGAGTGTACAATGGTTGAGACTGCATAATCCTCTGGCCTGGGATGACCAAAAGGGTAAGTCAATAGCTGTAGTCTCTTAAGGGCTGGATCCAGATTTCTTAGTTTGGGACTAGAACAAAATCCAGCATGCAAGTCCCATTTAGCAGTGTGGAATGTCTTTTTCTCTGTAGCACCATCTATTCCAGGCAGCTGAAAACACCAGGCAGCTGGTCTGTTCAGCCTTAAATTGTCTGGCCATTGAAAGTTTAGGTACAAAAGACACAGTTTGAAATGCCCTAGTCAGAGGGGATAAGTGATGCAATCAGTAGGTTTTGCCTAAAGCAGAATTGCACATTTGGGAACATTTTGGTACCTACATGTAAAGAGATGCTTATACCTTTACTTTATAAGTTTGTGCTGATCTTGCCTGATGCATTATCAGTTTTGAACCTGTTGTCAAAACACTGCTAGAAGGTTCTGCTTTTTGCCTAATACCATTCTGGTTAAAATGCATACCTAAGGAGCTGAGAAGCTTGGCTTAGAGTTCTCCTCAGTGTGACAGTCACTGAGTCACGTCCCAGGAAACTGCATTAGCTGTAAAGCTAAAAGTTCATACCACAGCTTACTTGGACCCTGATTCACTTCCATGTTGCATGCATTGCTGTGGGGTTTTGTTTTCTTTCTTGCAGCAACTTCCCCTGCAAATAAATATATTATACTCACTGTCCTAGCTTCTGTTGCCAGTAATCTTAGTTGAGCAGTAGTGGCTACAGTGAGGTACTTGAGGGATTTGACACTTTATGAGGGCTGAAATATGTGTTCTGTCTCAAGTAACATCTCTCTCTCTGAGCCAAAGTACTGGCCATGGATTTCACTTTTCTTGTAATGCAAATGGTGTAAAAAGTATGGCAAAAAAGAAGGAAGTTTATCTTGATGGCTCCTCAGAGGCTTCTGAATAGTGCATCATCCCAGAGTAGAAAGGGAGGAGATGCCTGCTCTGACAGCTCAATTCATCACCTGTGACATGCCCATAAACTGTAACATTTCTGAGAGCCAAAACTGAAGAAAAAACATTTACATGGAAAAAATTAATCCAAGAGTAAGTTGTTGGCAGGCAGAGAACTTGATGGGAGACTCAGACTCTTGATTACTATAAGAGTAGGTTGATGAGAAGGTGACTTCAGCAGCAAAACCAGTTTTGTAACTTGATTACCTATGTGTTGTACGTCTTTACTAAGACCTCCTCTAACTGTTAACTCCCATCTGGCTCCAGCTTGGAGGGGTTTTCTGAGGTGTAATCTTAGCTTGGTCTCAGTTAGTGCCCTGGTTTATTAATGCATATAATACATTTACTTGCTAAGTAGCAAACATGCAACTCAAAACAGACCTTTTGGATTAAAGACGGGCAGTTGTCATCTCCTTTTACAGACTGATGTGTTTTACTTATGTATATTGATATTGACCCTGTGCTAAAAGAACTGCTTAAATATTTTAAAACTAGTACTTGATCTTTATCTCTAGTACTGTATTTTATTAATTTATATAATTTAATTAGAATGAATTATATCAGTTCCCTTTTGGATTTGTTTCCATTGCTTGCTATTGCCTTATCCTACATAGGGATTTTTGTCACTAAACTGATGCAGTTCTTTTATTGTTGAAGTATGCCACTTAGCCAAAGTACCTTTGGATACCATGACTGTAGTTGCTGCTAAACTTCATAGTTCTGTGGTTACTCCCCTGCTACACTATCCAAAAGTACAGCTTGGCTATGGGTTATGGACAGCCTTAAGCTGGCATGTTCCCCACAGAGCAGATGCCATATGGTGTGTAGTCATTCAGCAAAACCTACAAGTGAATCAGGTGAAGAGTCACTATTTTAAAAATGGAAGTGCTGGTCACGGTGATGGTGTGATTATAGTACCTGTGGTATATCTGATCCAGGCAGGTACTGCTGCTGCAGAGCTTTTTATGCCAGGTTTAAGTAGCTGTCATTTGACTGTATCATAGGAGTGACAGACCAGTTTGCTTCCAAGGTGAAAATTAATTTTAAGCAATGTCTTTCAGCAGTTTACAAAGTTTTGTCTTACATGTGTGTATGCTAATGTGGGTTATTACTGCCATCTGCCACAAGGTAGTACTGGGTATTTGAATTTTCCCAGTCATCTAGTTATAAAACAGAATCTGGGGGCTTCTTACCCTGATCATTGCGTCTCTATGTTGTGAATTGTTAAAGTGAGGGAAGCTTTCAGAGCTGACATAACCTGAGGGAACACACATCTTCTGCAACTAACTGACCAACTGGCAAGTTGATTGGGTGGTGGTGTACCCTGAGGGGGAAACAATATTTGCCATATTTTGACTGAATTAGGGGGTGAAATTTCTCACTCTGTCTCACTATTGTATTTGGGTTTTGTTTTTTTAATGGTTTGGGGGTTTTGAGAGTGGAAGTTGGGCAAAATGAAGTTGAATCCATGTTAGTAGACTCAGTGGTTCAGGTAGGAAGTTGAGTGTCTACAGTTTTCTTCTTCCTTCAGAGCAAAGGTGGCTGGGGAGTGGGTGCAGGAACGTACTGTGAGAGTTGCATGTGCTGATGACTGAGCTCGAAGTGGGCTGCAGCAGGGAAGTGGCTGTCAGTGCAGGGAGATGGACTGCTCTGGGTGATGTCTTTGTGAGAGTGATTTCTCTTCTGGGTACGTGATCTAATTGAGCTGCAGTGAGCCTGCTAGCAGATTTTAGGGGGTTTTTGGGTGTTGTTTTTTTTGATGTCACGCTTTAAAATTTTGGATATTACATACTTCCTGCTACCATCTTTTTTTCTCTCCTCTTCCATTAAAAAAAAAACCCACTGGAATAACCTGTGTATAAAATTGCTGATTCAGTTCAATTCTTTGCATTCACTAGGGTGGGCTTTTTTTGTTTCCTGTGTCTGTTTAGTGGTTTAAATAGTTGCAAAGACAAGTCAAATGAAGTATTATCTTTACTGATTTGATGTGGGCTTTTGTAGGTGTCCACCAAACTTTTCAAGTTTGTGTGCTATAAGTGTTAAAAGTTGCTGATCTCTGGTAACAGATCTTGTATCTTAATCCTTCTTTAAAATAAAGGAGTTATGTTTGAATATTCTCAATGATAAGAAATCTGCTCAAACTCCCATGAACTTCTACATATGTCCCTTAAGAGTTCACTGGTTTTTTGCTTACTTTCTTCCAGACTTTGTGGATTTATGTTATACAAACTGTGTTCATGTAACCTCTGCTGATAACCAATTCAGTTGTATGTTCAGCACATTGTTACCACTAGTGCCCAGAAATAATTAAATTGAGGGATAGACTGGTTTTAAGTTTGTATGAAAGACCTGAAGGTCATTGGCTTTAATGAGTGTGGTAAAGTTCACCACCTTTCATTACTAGGACCTTTTTAAAATGGTTTAGGTCTTGCAAGGAACTACATACATCTCCTTAACTTTGTTTTTTGTGTTCATTTTGTGTCTGTGGGCTACTTGTACAAATTTCAGACTTCCCATGAGAGGGAAGAGAGCCAGGTAGCCTTTTTAGAAGAATATTTGCACTATTACTTAAAATCTGAGGTACTTTTGAAAAGTTTTAAATTCTTAATTTTGCTCAGAATTTCTGCTAATAAATGAAAGCCTTCTAGGTAGAAAAGCAGATGTCTGGATCTCATCCACATAATTCTGAAAATTCTGGTCTGCTACTGTAATGACCAGTATGTGCCTCTTACTGTGAGTTATTTGATCACTTTTTGTATATTATGCTTGTGAGAATGTGAGGAGGAAGAGGAATATTTTAATTTATGAATGTGTCCATAATTTCACTGCTTTTCTTTTTGCTGTGCCTTATAATTTTCCATTAGTTTTGTCTTCTATATGCTGAAGATCTTAACTTTCATATGTCTTTCTATTTTCTGCTTATGACTTTTCTGTGTATAATTTATTATTAAAATGTGACATTATCCTTTGTAGGTGTGATTTTTCCTGTTTCCTACTTCCCTTCATCTCTGAGGTTCTTAGCACAGTTTGTTCTTCCTGCTTTGACTGCCTTTTTACAAATCCAGAGTGCAGGATGTATTTAGATGTCTTCACTGTCATGCTGTGTGTGCTGCTATAGCCAAATGGGGCTAGAATTAACAATTGTTTGTTTTATTCTAGGTTTACATCTTTAATCATAGTCCTCTCATTCTTTCAACTTCTTTTTACTTGTACTGTTCCTGTTAGTGTCCTTCTCCATTCCCTTCCCCACATCCATGTTTGCAGTTGGTGTCTCTTTTTCTAGCCTAGCTTCTTTGCCAGAAAATGGACTACATCCTCGTATTATTTTAGTTGAGCAGTTTGTTCAGTGGATTGGGGGTTTTTTGTGTGTGTTTCTGTAGAAACAACCAGATAAATCATAGCTCTTGACAAGTTTTACTTAATTGGTCCTTACTATAAAATGCTGCTGTGTTGTTAATACTTCTTTTCACTTTTCCTTTGCATTTAAAGGTTTTTTTTCTTAATGTTTTTCACATTCTAGGCACAACATAGGCTTTCCCATTGTAGAATGTTCCTCTGAAGGAGACTTTATTCTTTCCAAACCACCAGACACAGGGGGACTAATCTCTTTTGGCACTGTAGCTGAACAGTTGGTGTATGAATTGGGCAATCCTCAGCGCTATCTTTTACCAGATGTCACATGTGACTTTTCCCAGGTTTCCATCACCGAAATTCCAGGTTAGTCCTCTTACATGTAAGAATGCCTGTGTCAATGAAGTGTGTTATCAAACAAAACCAGCTGCTTTAATTTCCACGTAGTCATATTTCTTGTTAAATCACTTCCTTAGAGAACTGTATTAAACTGATACTTTCAAGAACTTCTGCTAGAAATTCCTTTAGAAATTATAAACATAATCTGATTTATCTTGCTGGCTGACAAATTTATATTTATTTTGCTGTACTTTTTTAAAGCATGCCTTGCCCCTGTCAAGTCCTTAAACCATGTATTCAGTGTGAATAACATTGAGACAGTTTCACTATGATTTCAGTATTTTTTAAAACTGCAGCTAAATTTCTTTTCTCAAAAAAACGTTTTGTAAGTGTTTTAACTTAGGGCATTTGAAGTATTGGTAACAATGAAAGGCTTTGTCTTTCAAAGCACTACCTGGTAATGGTGTTTTTCTTAAACGTTTAGGTGGCTCATAGTAAGTGGTAAGAAGTATGACTAGGTACAGGAATTCCATTAGAGAATCTTTTTTAAAAAAAAATATTTGCAGTCCTCAAAACAGGTAGACTGAAGATGGATATAATGTATGTTCAGGATTTAGCTTCAAAAGCAAAACAAAAAAACACCAGGCTTAACAGATTCGAAGAGCTGTAATTTCAGCAAGACAGCTTGAAAAAAATTTTATCTGCAGTCATCTAGAGTTTGCATTTTACTGCATCTGTATTATGTTTTTTTCCTTCTAATGGAACTTACGTGCTTCAGTATGCCAAGTGTCTTTCTAAAGCTTAGAACAATCGAAATCTCAAATCAAAAACTTAGCGGGATAAAACTCAAAATGTGGTAACATAAAAAAAAATTGGCTTAAGTAGTAAAGTACCATAACATGGTACAGTGAATCTTCTGCTTCTGCAACATAACCAAATGGCAGTCTGATAAGGCCAGCTTGTTGCTCCCTCCTAGCCCTAGTCTTTTTTTTTTTTTTTTTAAAAAAAAAGAAACCCTAACCTTCCTATGAACTTTTAGCTTGCAAATGACCTGATATGACATGTTTGAACTTAAAATGAACTTTCACATGAACTTTCAGTTAGTCCTCTTAGAAATATAACAGATGGAAAATGGGCAGATTGCTTAAATATTTTAGTTCGAAGTGCTTTGACACGTACACCAGTAAAAACAGGCAGGCTATCTAATTTTGCTGTTTATATTGCCAGCTTTACTGTCCTGCTGGATTACTTGCAGTGTTTGAGCTGAGAGGTGCTTGTTTTCTTTTTGTCAATGGATGCTATGCATTTGGTTTTGTGGTATTTTTTTTCTTTGTACTGTGCTTTCACCTGGAACATAAAACTCTTCCAGATCTTCACCCTCGTGGAGGGATGTAGCTCTCTATTGAGAGAGTTAAATTAACCTCACATCAGTCTTGAGGGAGAGTGATGATATTTGAGTGGTGTATAAAATCTGTACTAGTGGCGTTTACTTTTTTAGATATGTTCTGATCTGATCTTTTCAGAGTATTTGTGTAAAGCTTTGAGCTGCTTCTTAAATATTTGCAAGCCCAGGTTAGGCACAGGTGAGCTACAGTATAATTCTGTCTCTCAGACATGAGGTGCTGATCCTGCACTGCTGGTTTTCAAGGAGTAGCACCTTCTGATTTTTTTCCAGCTCGAGGTTGAACCTGATGCCATCACAGGAATTTTCTCCATTTTTTTTGGCATTAATGTTCCTAATACTGCACATGGTTGTTACCCTGGAACATATATTCAGACTGTTTCTGTTACTGACAAGAAAGCTAAAGTTACCCCTTTACTAACTGAGCTATCAGCCAACAACTCTCACTGGTTTCTCCCCTTGTTTTGATTCTTTACCAAGTGAGGGACTGCAGTCCACTCCAGCCAGCTACAGTGCATTGTATGCTCTGTGTGAGTGCAATAACTGGATGTTAAGAGGAAAATAACTGTTGAGTCTGAAGTCCTATGGCTGCTTTATGTGTAAAGGAGTTTTTAAGTATGTGAATAAACATTTCAGTCACCCTCTTAAAAGGCTCATGGAAGTCTCAAATTCAGTCACCAGTTTGCTGCTGTTCTTTCTAAGGCAGGAAGGACTATTTTCTGAAAGGTTCTCTCTTCTGCAGCAGTACAGCTATCAGTGATTTGCTTTTTAATTAAGTGCATTTGATTAATATGTATCACAAAAGAATGTCTTTGAAGTTATATTGGAGAAGCTGAAATACTGATTTTTAACCACTGCAGGTTTTGATGGTGGAGCAGTGAAAGTTTGTGGAGCAAAAGGATTGCCTCCTTCAACATTTTATAAGGTATTACTTCATTCTGTTGAGTGAAAGATATTTTTTTATTTCCAAAACCTTAAATTTTGGAGAAAATGCTGAAACTTAGCACTATCCTTATCTTCTGTGCCCTAGGGGTAAAAGAAAGAGAAGGAAAATTTGAAAGGGCAAACCTTATTTGATACATAAAAAACCTGTTACTTCGTTTAAAAAGTGTATATTTGTATAGATAATGATTGCCAGAGAGCATTTATAGCCTATCAGTACTGAATTCCATGTGACTTCATAATCCCTTTATCATTAGGTAAATGCCACTTATCTCGATGGCTTCAGAGCTACTGCTGTGTGTCCAGTGGGCGGCCCAAAGGCAGTACAAAAAGCAAAACGCACTGCAGAAGGTATTCTGCAAAGGTTGGTATTTGACTCTTGGGAGCTTTCTTTTTACTTTTTCCAGAGATGATGAAAATAGAACAGTGACACATGATGGCAGCATTACTAACCTTGTAAGAATCCTAGGAGATTATAGTTTTCCTACTGGATGACATTTCAAGGCTTAAGTAGCCTTTTCGAGAAACCTGTTTTCAGAATATAACTGCACTTCAGTTATGTTGGACAGAGTGAGAAAAGTGCCAGATATGTTAGAAAATAGATGGATGGAGAGAAACCCAAATTAGTGAGGGAAAAGGTGTTATTCTGATTAAATTTTATTAGATGCCAGAGATAAACCCATGTGAAACTAGTTTTCAGCAACTTTCACAGAACTTTATGAAAAGTCTTACTGATAGAAAATGTAGGCAGTTTACTGAGTTTGTGTTTAGAACAATATTATTTTACTACCTTCTAAAATGTGACCCAGTGATTTTTGGTTTTTTTGCCAGAACAGAGTTAACATTCCAAGACAGAGGGATAAACCTTCAGTTGTTTATCCCAGTGTTGCCAGTATACTTGGGCAAGGAGGGATTTCTCTTAAATATAATTCCATATCAGGAATCTCTCACTGGCTCCAGTCTATCTAGTTATCAGATCTATTTCCTTGTGCCATGTTTTATATAAAGCTTCCTCCCTATCCTGTTGTAGGCCTATACAGAAACTATACTTGGAAAGTCATAAATTCAAGGTTTACTGTGGACTTTAAATGATTGTCCACGTGCCTGTGTGCAGCACTGTGGTGAAGGAGGAGCTGTCTGGCTTCCCTTGAGAGATACGGCACATGAGAGCAGGCTGATAGGGGCTGTGTAATTGCAAATGCCAAAAGCTTGTGTCCAAGACCTAGTGAGAAAATCAAATGATGGAAAAACCCTTTTGGAAGGTACAAAGACTTGGAGACTCAGAACCTCTGGAAAGCAATCTTTCTGGAAGCTAGGTCATTATTTTAGGAAAAAAATGAGAACAGTGTGTTTTCCATTTCATATTTGCTATTGGATATTGTTTCACACTGGACTATGAGAGTCTTTTGTTAGATTGAAACAGATTGTGGTGCTGCTGCCTCTGTGACATCTAGAAAATTAATTCAGCATGTTTACTGTGCTCTCTTGAGCAATTATCAGAGGAAAGCTGATGTGAGGTAGTTGAAGGCTGAATAACTAGCATGATAAGTGGCCTCTAGCCCATTAGGCATGCCCGTGGGTGAGTTCTCTGTTTTGAAAATTTAGATATACAAAAACACATTTTCCATCTCAAATGTAGTCTTAAACAGCTTAATATGGGGAATTCTTTCTTTGACACATCAAAAGATTGGTGTATGTCAGCCCAGATAGAGAATAAGAATTAAGCTGTTCTGATCCCATCAAAGAATGCTTTGTCAGTAACTGTAACTCTTCAGGAAATGTTGTGTCAGTTTTTTTACCAATTTGTGCTCATAAAATCATAGAATAGTGAAGGTTGGAAAAGGCCTTTAAGATCAGCAAGTCCAACCATAGACCCAGCTCCATCACTATAATCCCTCAGTCACATCACTCAGCACCAGATCCAGACACTCATTTGTAATCCGTGAACACCTTTCCATCTCTTTACAGCAATTAAAATAATTATGTTTTGTATTAAAGTCCTGCACATTGCTTCACTATTTCAGGTGCTGTGCTAATATGTATGATGATGATACATTAGCAGTGTCTTCAAAATGTTCCAGCAAAGCAAAATATAATTCTAATCCTAACATAATTCCAATATTTCAACTGATAAAATCTTTTATGCAGCTACTTGACAGAGTTAACTTCTGTGGACCACACAGGGCTACTTCAGATAATCATTTCAAGACAGTTTACTAATAAAAAAAAATCATTTGTTGCAGGACTCGTCTTATTTTCAGTCAGCTTGGGTATGAAGATTACAGTGCAGTTAACATACAGGTTTTAGGGTCTGAAGATACATATGGACCTCATGCTAGAAGGAGTATAGATGGTGTAAGTATGCAGTGGAGTGTTCTTAAACTTTTACTGACCTCTTTTAATCTTTCCATATTGTTATCTTTTCCACAACTTTAAAGGAAGTCACTATCATCTTGGGAATTTCACCCCTTTGTGTTGCAAAGAACTCACTGTCACTACTTAATGTACAAAATTAACATTGACAAGGTCTTTGCAGTATTGGGTCTTGCAGAAGCACTGATATGAAATCTTACAGAAATGTTATACTCTGTTCCAATGTTCTCCTAAAGAAATACCTTATTATAATAACTTCTGTGGCATAGACTTAAATTACATTAGATATAATGCTAAAAAGACTACAGTATAATATTGCAGTCAGGAAATCTCAGCATTAAGGTTGCCTGCACAACTTCAAAATTGTCTGTGAGTACTGTTTGAGAAATAATCTTCAGCTATGTAATTCTGCACTGTGACTGCATATATAAGAATATGAATGATGGCCATAGCCACTGCAGCTGTGATATCCATGGTCTGTTTTCCTAATCTAGAGAATGATAGTCCTTTTTCAAGGAAAAAGATTGTAAATCATATCCTCACTTAGATGTACTTTAAATATTTAGACAGTTTAGCTTGTTCCAAAACAGTAGCATTTAATTCTTCTTTGTCAGTGGCAGTCTTGAAAAACTCTTAAGGTACACGTGGCAAAACTCAACTCTGAATTTGTTCTTACGAGTTTAATAGCCAACAGTTTGTATCTAAAGGAAACAAGAATGTGATGTGGAGAAGGACAGTGAATTTCTTACTAGTGAAATTGAGTGTTCTTAGAGATTGGTCAAGTTATATCTGTAGCTGTTCATTTCAGTGCTTGAGTTTCAATTTCCTTCAAAGCAGCAAGAGTTGCTTCCTGAAGACGGAGCTTTATATTGTGGTCTTTTTCATTTTAAGACCATAAAACCTGCAATTTTAAATGTCTTACTAAGAGTGCAGAGTCAAAATTCTGAAACACAGGAACAGATGTTCCAGATGTTCAACTTGTCTGTATTCTGTTTGTACCAACTCCTTATCATTACACATTGTAATATATTCTTTAATTAAATTTTTATATAGGAGGTTTTCTGTCTCATTGTACAAAGTGAATGATGAGTGGAAGAAGAGCAGTTTCTCCCTCCTGAATGTTCAGTTTGCCTTGCTTACAGTACATTAAAGAAATGGTTTAAATGGAGGGGAGTATTTGTACTACTTTCTGTATTTCCATTACATTAAAAGTAAAGAGAGCGTTACTGCCGTTGTATGTGCTTCTCATACGTGCCTGAAACAGGATGTGAGAGCTAAGGCTGAAATACAGGAAATGGCTCTGTTGCCTTTCCCCTTCACGCTTCCTCCAGCATTTCAGAAGGAACTAGCCAGGGGAGCTTTCATCTGGACAGCAGCCGTGGTAGCTTGAGAAAAAGGGTTGGACACTGGAGTTTGCTTTGCCATTTAAAATACACAGTCATAGAATCCCAAGGAAAACATTTGCCCGTTGGGGCTTCCGGTAGCGATAACGTAGTCTCTTAAATACTCTCTTCTGCCATGTCTTTCCATGCAAAATTAGACCTGGTTATTTGGGTTACAAATCATAGTGCTCAAAAACAGAGCCATATTATGCTAGACAGTATATCAACATGTAAGGAAAATAGTTCCTGCTTTGAAAATTTTGCCACCTAAATTTGAAGCAAAGAAGCAAATACGTAAGTGAATACCAAGACAGGGTAAGTTGAACAATATTTGGAGCTCAGTGTAGGCACATGGTGTGGCTGGGCTACTTCCCATGCACATCTCTCAAACTGGTGCAATGGTTTGTCTTTGCAGCTATGAAATCACTGTCTCCCAGCCTTAGGTAAGCCTGCATACTGTAGTCTGAGCTGCTGTGTGGAGTACTGACTGTTCCTGACAACATGAATTATCCCTGAAACAGGGAAGAGAGGCAAGCACTTCTTTTTTTCAGGCTTCTGCGCCTGTTAACGTGGTTGCTGCCTAATAGCTTGCTTTGTCAGCACCAGGCCAGTGTAAGCTAGAAAGAGACCTGAATCAGCACTGAGTAATTTTAGTGGTATTTGATTTTTAATATCTTTTGTTCTGTTGGGGAGGAAGGAGTTATGACAGTGACATGGCATCAGTGAGTTCATTGTTTAGAAATACGGGATGTGTTTCATGTAAAAGCTGTTTAATAATAATACATCATGCCTTAGAGTTTGCTACATAAAAACTGTATGTGCTGTGTTAGTTTTCTGCTAGCCCTTTGTTAACTGATTTCCAAGAAATCATTAAGAGTTTGTTTTGCTGGTTTTTTTTGTTTTAATTCTGATACTGTAAGATTAATGACTTCAGCCTATAACCCATTTTTAATACTGGGTTCATCCACTCAGAACAGGATTCAGCTTATTTTCATACACCATTGTATCTTGCATTTGCAGGCAAATATGGAACTTTAAATGGAATGTTGATTATAGGCTGCCGTTTAGAATCAGAAAGCAGATGGGAATGCATGAATGTGGTTTTTGCAAGAATATTTCTTGTTAATTATTATTTGTACTAATTTAATGAATCTTGTGATAGCTTTGGGAACACTGAATGTTAAAATTACGTGTTTGTTTGGTTTGTTTTATGGCTGCATATTTTTTGTGTAACAGCTCTTTTTACAACAACCCAGTGAAACTTTTAAACTGGAAAACTGATTTCTTATCTCTGTTATCTTAGTCAGGACATCTGTTTCAGTATTCATAGCAGGAAATTTGTATCCTTCAAGTGATGTGTGATCTATATGACCAGAAATACTACCTCTCCTACCTTGCCTCTACTGAACCTTTATTTTAGGGTTTGCCTACATGAGTATTGAGATCATCTAATAGAAATGTGAATTGAGTTTGCAGAATTTCCCACATGAGAGTATTGTGGCAGGTATTTTCCAGGCTGGGAGCTTGGAGGCTAAGAAATTAACTGTGCTTTGAGTATGTCTACCTGAGGGTACTTAAAAAAGGAATCAATTTTGTCTACAATTGCTGTACGTCAGAGTACCTCTGTGTGTATATGCTAGAACTGAGAGTAGAGAAAAACAGTCTTTCAGCTTCGTGAATATTTAGGGCATTGGTTTAAATATGCTAAAACTAGAAAGCCTCTCATTTTTGAATTTCAGCTGATCACCAGCTAAAAAGTAGGAAGTTTCCTTCCCTTGGTATAACCTGATACGAGTGATCCTCTTCCTGTAGGGGTTTTGTCACGTATTTGAGTTGGAATAGAGGATTTAGTAGTCTGTTAAGGTAATGGTCTCTTTAGAATACCAAAAGTTACCAAATTTAAAAGAATTCATTAGACAGTGCATTTAAGAGATTTATGAAGTGCTCTGATCTCTGTAGAATAACAAAACAAAATAAAACTCCTGCACCCAAATAAAGGGTTTTTTCATATTTTCATGAAACACATCCTTTCCCATTGGCATAAAGAAGGATATAAACACTGGAAGAAATCTCCTAGTATCTCGTAGTCAGACTTGTCTTCTTTAAAATTTTATATTGATATAAGGAAACCAGGAATTTCATAAAAGGTTACCAAAGAATCTTCAGACACTTTGTGTTAATTAACAAAAAAAAAGTTGAATTCCAGAGAGAAGAAATATTCTGCTGCAGAACGCCATAGTAACAGAATAGTGGTGTGTGAGAAACTCCTGACAAGTAGGTTATGATACCTTGTGCAGTCCCATTTCATATGTACTTGCACTTGTGCTTTAGGACAAGTAAGAGACACTTGGAGACAGACTTTCATTGTGAACAGGTTTCACATATTTGAAGATTCAAAGGCAGGCCAAAGATAGTTCCTACTGGTGCTTGCAAATTCTGGAATAAATAGTCTTTACCCTCAGTAAGACCTAATTCTTGCTCTAAGGCTTTC
Organism: Notiomystis cincta; assembly: GCA_013398075.1. Classification (NCBI taxonomy): domain Eukaryota; kingdom Metazoa; phylum Chordata; class Aves; order Passeriformes; family Notiomystidae; genus Notiomystis; species Notiomystis cincta. The sequence goes on along the minus strand of VZRX01005623.1, from coordinate 16,835 downwards.
ACTCAGTGTATTGATTCCAATGGTAGATCCTTCAGTGGCTGAAAATAGAATTTTGGGAGAAGCAAAATTTTAGGTGAGAGACAGTGCTGATCTCCAAGGATAGGTGTTTTGACTGGAGTAGGGAGCACAGATTGGTTTACCTTTAGAGGGAGCATCTGCTCTTCTCTCTGAACACATGATGGTTTTTACAAGTTCTGTTCTCACATTTATCTCCCAGGGATTAGGTTTGAATTCTTTTTTGTGGACAGATCTGCTTCCTTCTTGATGCTAAGAAAAGTGATTCTCTAACTTGGCCCTAAAGTACTCTCAGTTCACTTAGAGTAAGAGCAAAGTTTGTTTGCCAGTTCCACTCAGAGTGAAGCCAAGTCTCTGGTATTGTTAGTTACAGTACTTGATTCTTGGAGAATGCTGGAGAAAAGGCACAGTGCCCTAGTGATTTGAAATATCCAGCAATTGATTCCATGGTAGCAAAATAAAGATAATGAAAAGTTAACAGCAAATTATAGTGATGGTGGATAGAAAGTCACTGAATGATTTAACTAGAATACTGAGCTACAGTTATTTTTCAGTTTTGTAAACTTAATCAGTGTTCTGCATCTAAGCTAATCTGATTTCAATCTTTTTGAAGCAGGGTCCTCGGGAAGCTGTTATTTGGCTTGCTGTACACCATAAACAAAGAGAAGCTGTCGAAATCTTCTCCAAAGAGATTGCACCAGCTGGAACTGGCATGGGTAATTACGCATATCATCTTCTAAGAATTTTAAAGTTACTTTTTCTTTTTATTCCCTCAGCAAATATTTAGTCATGCTAAGCTTCATGCTGTTGTTCATAGTGAACATAATAATTTTTAAAGGTATATAAGCTTGGTGTAGAAATGTGACCCATAAACATTAGCAGAATGATAAAACAACAGTCTTGGAAGTTCACCTTTATATTCCTTTGAGATTCTTTATTTTTCCCTTGCTGCTACTGTTCCTTCCTGGTTTTTTTTCCTTTTCATTTGTCTGTTTTCCTACATGTGACTGCACTGATGTGCAACAGCGATTTACTTTTTTACCATGTTCCTAAAACTTAATAATGCTATTGGACTTTGCTGGCAATAAATACTGACTGTTACTCAGCTGGCAAAAATTTACCACAGTGTCCAGCTATTACACTGCAGTTTAAGAGATGTGCAATTTGAGAGTTTTGAAGGTTCTCTTCATGCTTTATTATCTGATGTTACTGGAAAGATTTTTATTGATGCTACTGTCCTTCTAACCTCTTTAATGTATAGCTGCTTGTGTAAATAATTACAATGTTCAGGTATCATCTTAAAAATTTAATATTGCAGTGATGGTGCTGACAACCTGCATCTTAATTCACAGTAGATATTAACTACCCAACTTAAATTCTCATCCTGCAGTATTGAGTCTAACTTCAAATTATTCTGTCCGATTCATTTGATTTTGTGATGTATTGCAGCTATTGCAAGATTTAATTTTTAATTGGTGTGTGAGATAAAATCAAACCATTGGAATTTAATTAAGTTCATCTTAGTTTTGAGGGTATATTTTTAAGTATTTGCCTAAGGATCACGTAATGGGAAATAATCTCTGCTTCTATTGCCTGCCAAATGTTTGTTCCAAAAAAACCCACATTTGTTCTTTGTAAATGTCATTGGTTTCTCTAAATTTTCTAGGGAGACCTACTGTTCGATTATTTTGAGCAAAATTTTTTTCCTGTTCTACTCACAAGTCCCTTAGGTGTCATCACTATATCCATCTCAGTTCTAAGCTCATTCATATGTTTTAATATTGTGTGTAAATCATGAGTACTCATCCCACTTCTGTTATCCATTTTAAATGAATTTAAATTTCAACAGCCTGTTTTGAGGACTCGAGCTTGGATATTTTGCCATGGCTTCTGCGTACCTTAAAGGAAGACTATATCTAGGATTTTTATAGATCTTCAAAATTAAATTCCATGGGCTTAACCTGAAACTCTGAGGTTCCATAGCAAATTTAAAATCCTGATTAATGGAGGAATAGTTAGGTGTTGCCTTGCAATTAAGGAACTAATTTTTTTTCCCAGTGGATTAAAAATCACGTAGAAGCGTGCACATTCCTGCATTCCGTGTTATATGTTATGGTCTTTACAGTATTCACTGAAAATAGTTGAATGCAGTTTTTTTAAAGCGGTATTTATGGAGACAAGGTCAGCGCATGGTCACCCTTTTTATTTTTGCCCCTATGATATAGACATGATCACGTAGAACTAACCATAAATATTCATCAAGATGATATTTTAAAATTTTGCAGTTCTGAAGGCTGATTAGTAGGTCAGCATTTACCACAGATCTAAGTTGCTTCTAAAGACTTGGAGTTTTCCTTATGAATGAAGGATGGTATTTTCACTTGGACCAAACTATCATTTCTGCAGCTAGTTAGGGAATCATAATTGACGTAGTTTCTCCTTTTCTATAGTGATTTCTCCATAGCAGACTACAAAAGTAAAAATCTTTTCTTACTATTTATTCTATATATCCATAGACAATCCCCTAGAAAACATGCTTTTGAATTAGGGAAAGCTGGGTGGATTTTAAAATCATAGCTTATTTGTAAGATCCAAAACTAATGGGCCTGAACTTGTCTCTCTATTCTTATCTGTGCTTCTCTTATAAAGCAGTTGCTGTGTATATAAGCCATGTTTGAAGTCTGAAAATGTTGGTTTCATTAAGGGCTCTGTTTTTTCCTTTTACCACTAATCTTTGTAGAGAAAGTGAAAAATCTTCTCTGCATGGGTTGGGTGGAGTATGTGTGTAGAATTGAAACTGAGCTACTGTAACACGTGAACATCTGTGCCTTGAGGTGGCTGGCAAACTTTCAGTTTTTGTTATCAGGGCTTTCAGTGATGAACCAAATGCATTCCTGTGTGGAATCAGTTAGGCAGGCTGTGTGGATGATGGTTGGTGTGCTGGCTTTGTTTCCCAAAGGAACAGTTTAAGCTTTTTAGAACACCCTGTAGAAGTTTATATAAAAAAAAAAAATAGAAAAAAATCTGTTTCAATTCATAGAACTGCTGCTAATGAGCAGCAATGTGAAAGAAGCTATTTCTGGAATTATCCAAGGCATCTGGTGATAAATTGCACTTTTCCTTGCCAGGTACAGAACTGCAAAAAGGTTTTTGGCCTCTGTGACATAAATGACTTCTGTCAGAGGGTATCACAACTGTTTACCGACGTGCTTCCAAGTGCTTGAACAACCACATAGTCATTCTTTTTTTTAATTTGTGGAAAATATATTGGGACTGCTTCATACAGTCACTTGTTTCAGTTGCTGTTGTGCGGTAAATTTCTGTATTACCTGCACCCATAAACTCTTATGTAAGCAGAGAAGAGTCAGATTTGGGAACTAAATGCTTAGGAGGCTACTTGTCGTGGAACATGTTGAAAGCAGTGATTAAGAGAATCTTTTTAATTGTCTTTTTTCAGTGAAATTTAGTAGTTTGCAACACTGCAAACAGTAATTAGTGGTGTACTAGTAATTTCATCACCTTAACAATGCTTAGTTTCAGACAGTAGTGTAGACTTCCAGACCGAGCTTTGAAGAGCAGAACAAGGAATTCTTGATGCTTAATTGTCTTAAAACAGGCAGCTCCACAGACAAGGTTTGTAGAGGTGGGTAAGTGAGCTTGGGAACAGAAGCCAGAACTAAGAGTGTTGAGATTGTTGTTGTCCCTAGGTGAATTCTCTAGTAACAGAACCTGGTGTTCATTTCCCTCCCCCTTCTCTCTGAGCTTTTTCCCTCCCCTCTGTTTCACCAGGACATTTTTGCAAATGATTACAGCTCTCCAAAGTGTCATAGCTTCAGTGAGAGGAGAGCATTGCCCCATGGCAGTTTGGTCACCCTTGTGGGAGGGTCAGAGCATCCACAGGCAGAAAACCCAGAACTTGAGCCTTGTGTGCCCTGTGTAAGTGCTCTGGGCAGTGAGCACCTGAGGTCCCATTCTGTACAGTGCTGCACCACTTTTTCTCACTGGGCATTCAATAAAAATGCCTGTGGCTGCTGTCTCTTATATGGATAGAGCATGCCTATCAAATGTGGTTATTGTGCTTCCCACATGGATCTGTGTGATGTAACCTCATGTGACTTTGTTCTGCCAAAATGGTGGCAGTTGTGGGGATACACACCAAATGAGATTTTAAGCATGAGTGGCTTTTCAAGATGAAAATCCTTTAAACAATGAAGTCCTGTGTTTCAAAGACTGCCAGCTTGGTCATGCCCCTCACAACTCTCTTACATTAGTTCACTTCCAGGAGGTGAGATAGTGACTATGAGAGTCATTGCAAATAACCTTTCTTTCTTGTTTTCAATGTTCTTTTAATGAAGAACAGAGGAAAAGCAGGAACAAATTACAAATCCTTCATAATGAGCACCAGATAGGAAGAAGTTGTTGACTTGCAGGGTGATGTCACCTGAACTGAAACACTTCATTCTGTTATTTTTGGACATTAGAGTGACCTTTAAAAAACAAAGTACACTTTTAGATCTGGACTGGATAAAAAAGGGAAAAAAGAAAAAAAAAGAGAAATATTTTCTGTTATGCTTGGACTGTATCTACTAGTTGAGGAGTACTGTTTTTAACTATATTCTTCTTTCCCCTCAATAGCAGTTTGGTGCTTGTTACTCTTAAGTGATGTGTAGGCAGCTGTACAGATAATAATCTTCATGTATAGCACCTTTCATCCAAGAACCTTTAGCAAGCTGTGCAGAGATGATCAGCTAAACTTTCTAACATCTAGTAGCATTGAAAAATATTCTGTCTGCTTTTCAGATGGTTTCCTTAGATAGTGAAAGAAAGCATAACCACAAAAGAATGTGAATCAAGAGTCCTTGGTTCTGCTTTCCTTGCAAGAAATGCTGAAGAGCAACTCCACCAATATTTAAAGGGACCAAGCTGGCTAAAATTGAGGAATGGGGAGTAGAGGAGAAGAGACATTGAGGAAAGAGATTTCATGGTTCAGAATAAGGGTGGAGAGTCACAAGAGCTCCTGCTGCATCTTTTGTAGTGAAATCCAGGAGCACTGTCACTTCTGGTGTTTCATCAGGTGGTTTTAGCCTCCTAGTCACTACTTGTGGAGCTGTGAGCCTGAGTTGGAAGGTAGTTTTATTTTGATAGTATCATAATATGAAAATTATAAATTGTAGGTGAAATAGGTGTTAATTTCTTGAATAATCAGCACTATAAGTCTAGTTTTAGCATTTTTGACTTAGGCTAAATTTAAATCACTTGAGTCAAAATGTTTTACCTATTTGCTGATAACTTTTTGAGGGAGTTTTCAGTTGTGGTTTTTCAGACTTTGCAGGAAACAACAGTAAAACGAAAATAAATTCTTTTTCTTCCTGTGATTAAAAATCACATCACAATAATTTTGTTGAGGAGTGATCTTCGTAATGCTTCACTTCAGAGACTTAAAACTTCGGATGTTAGGTCTTGAGTATCAGAGGCACTTTTTAGTGAATTTAGAGTCTTAATAGCTTCTGACTTACTTTGCAGCATATGATTTTTGGATATGATACAATTTTGGGGCATTTGTATATGTGAAGGATAATAAAACTTAGACCTCATTAAAAGGAGAGCATTGTATAGCTTCTAATCAATTTGAGAGCTCTGATTCTTCCCCCCACCCCTCCACATCAGTAGAAAGACAACCATTGAAAGGCATTGTGCTGATCTGAAATTCCTGATTTCTTATGAAATCTCATCCTCTGCGTAAAAAGAAGGAATGCTGTCTCTATGTTGAATTGGGCTGAAGCCTGTGTGTGCTTGTGCTCTGCAATGTAGACAAGGAGTTAGACCTGCAAGAGAGAATTTTGAGAGTGTTGCATTTTTTAAGAAGCTTCCATAGTCAACAGTGAACGACTGAGATTTCCATAGCTGTTCCCTGACGTTTTTCCTAATGCTTTAAAAAGCATAAAATTTCCATTGCTTTTGTTGAAGACCCAGCAGGACACATTAGTGTACTTCCACAGAAATTGTTTTTAAGTATTATTAAAACTGCAGATGAGACTCTTAAGCCCAGAGAAGAATTTGAAGTTTCTGTATATAGACATGCCATGTTGGAGAGCGATTTGTTGTTTATTTTCTGTTTGGAATGGAAGACATTTACTGTAAACTTCTGTTGAGTATGGTATTTAGTTCACAAGTTCAAACACTTAATCAGTTTTCATTTGGATTATGCTGTTCTGATGAACTTAAAGGGATACATACTATATATAAAAAAGGGCCAAACCAACCTTATCCCATCTTATAATATTTTTTGACAATTAATACTTGAGTTTAACCTTTTAATTGATAAAATTATTCTTTCTGTTTAGTCCTCAATAGTTTGAAAGTTGATAATAGCCAGGATTTTTTTTAACAGCAAGCAGCAAGTTTGGTTGGCTTTATGCATGTTGGTCTCCTGAAAAAAAGAAAAATTTTCAATCTGTCTGTACTGTTCAGTCCTAAAAGTGGGGTCTTCACAGCTGTTTTCCCGTTCTGTAAAGTGAGATTCCTGTGCTTGGCAGTGGAGAATCCTGGACACACAGACTCCAGTTTTTAAATCTGTAGTAGCCTATGGCAGTTCAGTGCAGTTCTGCAATTTTTGGTCCACAGTTCACCCTCACTTCATAAAAGCCAGCAAACACAGACCTGGTTTGTATTACTCTGTGAAAATATCTTCATTATGTACAGTCCAGTCAGCCAAATGGTTAGAATTTAAATAATTCCTGTTGATTTAGTGTATTTATATTGTCTTTTTTTAATTTAGATAGTTTATTCTGAATGAAATGCGATGTAGAGGAGGTGCAAGAAGAGCCTTACTGTGGGAATCTGGCGTTTATAGTTTAGCAGGGGTTCAGTAGCTAAGAAATGTTTTACTAATAGCTGAAATCATGTGCTGACCCTGATTTCACATTAAAATGACCGGAGTTTGACACTAAGATGACAGCTGGCTAATACAACTTGAGATTTTAAAGTGCTTGAGTATATGTAAATATTTTGACTGATGTCCTTAAGTGTGTTGGATGATACTTTTAGAAATGTCCTTGTTGTAGCAGTTTACTGCAGTCCCATTTTTGGGAGAATAATACTGTAGAAGATAAACTATCTGCTGTTTTCAGAAGACATAAATAGAATAATTAAGAACATACAGTTGACCCCTGCAAAAAAAGGTTGTATGCATTTTGTACTGGTACTCAACCATATTGTGAGAACTGCTGGGTATAAAACCTGAGATTTCAGATTTCTCTGCTTTGATCACTTAAAAAAATGCTTGACAAGTGGACTACTTTGTCTGGGTTTTATATATAAATACATGTATCATTCCTTAGAATATGCAGTAAATACAGTAATAACCTATGGGTTGAGCTAATTCAGTGGAAATATAAGGGACAAACTTAAGGGCTGAAAGCTGTTCAGCAAGACACATCTTGAAATTCTGTGAAACTTCAAAAAAACCTCTTAAGTTTCCATAAAGTTAGTGTTTAAATCTTTTTTGATTTCAAGTAGTTGGAGCATTTTCAGGCTTTTTTACTTCAAAACATTTTACAAAATGCTTCATGCAGTCTAGCATCCTTTGTATATTGGATATGGTTTATTCTGTTAAAAAGGATACAGAATTGTACAGAAGTTTTGGGGATTTTTTCAGAGAAGTAGATTAAAGAATAAGACTTAATAATCTAAAATTGGGTGTGACCATTCAAGTAGCATTGCAGTAGGATAGAGGGAACATTAAGGAGGCAAAACATCAGGCTTTTCCACCATCTGTAAATCCAGTGGGGAGTAATGAGAGGAGGAAGGAATGAAGCTTGTTTTGCTGGAAATTTGCATCTCATAGGTTGATTGCAAGTTCCAACCAGAACCTGAATGCTGTGGGGCATTTTACAGGGTGTGGTATATATGACATAGATTATAATGTATTAGAACATGCTGGTTTTCTACATATTGAAATAGGTGCTTATTTGGGCTAATTTTATGCATCTTTTACCAAGGCTGGTTTTCAGTTGATCCATTCCCTGAATTGCCCCAACCTAGAGCAACATTGGTTTTCCCAAGTGCTCTTTTGTTTGCCTGCTACCTCAGTTCATGAAATTGATCAGAAACTTGCTGTCTTTTCCAGCATATCATATGTGACTCTTGGAAGAGTTTGTATTAGCAAGTCCATCCACAAATGGATTTTACAGGGTGAGAAAATAAAAAAGGTCAAGAGGCTGAAATGGTCAAGCTATTGTAGCAAGGAATGTATCCTGATTGGGCTTCACCTTGTATTATTTACATGGATATCTCTTACTACATCTCTGCTCACAGGGGAGCGCCAGTCGTGAGGTGTTAGTGTGCTTTGATATTCTTGAGATTGCTCTCCATCCTTCAGATTTGGATCAAATTTGCCATTGGACCCACAATTTGGGAATCTGTAGGTGTGCTGGAAGAATCATGGACACAAAGGAATAAAACTTGACAAACAATTAATTATACGTACGTGTATGCACAGAGGATGATGGTTCGTGTTTCGTAAGATACTTGGGCTGAAAATGAGTAAGACTTAAAGTAAGCTAGAGGAAGAAGTCATAAAATGAAAAGACAGGATAAGACTGTATGCAGAATTGTGCAGATTAATCAGAGAAAAGCACTTTCTAACTAGTAATTGATTTATTTAATAGATTCAGTGTAGATTTAAACCTTTAAACACAGAATCCAAAGCAAGGGTCCCATACCAGAGCTTAGTCTCCTAGGAAGGAGTAGATTTACCATTCTTGGTGCCTGAAGTTTTTCCAACTATGTTGTGTATTTGTGTGTTAATAAAAACAGTGGAATTCCAGTAGTGTAATCCCCAGGACTCACTGGTTTTAAATGCCCAGCCACCTGGAGAATTTGTAGTTCTCAGGCTCGATCCCCAGACACAGACCTGGCAGAGAGTGGTGGTGAAGCTTGAAGTGTGAAGCAACTTGTTCAAGAGGTTCAGTGGTAGCAGATGAGACAATACTTTCATCTGCCTTGAGGCACTAAGGAATGGAGCTCTGATAACAAAAAATGGTCATGTGAAGTTTCTGGGAAGAGACTGCAGCCTGATTGATACTCTTTACAAGTATGACAAATTGTTTGTGTCATTGTAGATAAGGATAAGTCTTCCAGAAAGGAGGGAGAGCATCTGTACTGATATTTAGCCAAGCAACGTAAGCATAAAATACAGCATGAGGAGATGCTTTTATAAGAAGTTTTCTTGGGACAGTGGTTGATCCAAAGAGATCATAATTTAATTAGCAGGAGGTAGATCTGGCCACAATGACAAGTTCACTATTGGTTGTATTGCACCTTCCATTGCCTTCTTTTGGTTTACTGGAGAAATATAATGGGAATCTGAGCCCTGGGTTGAGGTGAGGTGTAATGCTCTCGTGCTGTTTACAGAATTAACAAACTGGTTGTGGTTTACAATCAGTAATTTAAGATTTGCTTTGTCTTCTCTGCTTGAAGCCTAACTAGAAATTTCATACAGATAAAAATTAAATTGGACTTAAAATTGCTTCCATCATATGTATATTCACATATACAATAATCATAGCATAGAACTTAATAATGTTGCAACTGGGCTATGGGTGTAGCATTGCTCTGCAGTTGCAGGGATAGCTGTAGTACTTACAAAGACAGATCTGCTGTTACAGTAGCTTGTGCTTGGGAACTTCACAAAGACCTGCAGTAGAAAGTTATCCTAGCCTGGAGGTGTGAGCAATTGTTGCTCTTACTTGGATTGTTTTCTTATCTGTGTTGAGAACTACTTTGTTGTAGGAGTCAAGATCCCTTGTGTGAAAGCAGGCAAATGAAGGGCTTTCTTTAAAGGAAAGTTTCAGGAAGTTGAAATTGATGTTGGAGCAAAATCTGGTCTCCTTAATGAGCAGTTCAGCTGCCTAGCAGGAAGTGGCCCATATGACAAGCCACAGATAATTTAACTAGCTTTGCGGACCTGTATTTTCTACATGACCTTACCACATCCACCCTCCTTCCCCAGCAACCTAAATAAACAAACTAGGCACATAATTCAATAAAATCACTGCAGCTGTTTTTGTTGCTGAGTGGCAGTTCTGCTTGGATGAGTGCACAGGTAAGGTGTTTAGGGCTGACAACTCACCAGATCATTTAAAATTGTGTAATACTCCTGTAAGGGATTCTTTTGTATTCTATCCACCACCACATTTTTTAGCAGTACTTAGTGAGTAGGGAGGTGGATATTTCTGGTGCTCTCTTTTTTTGAAGGTATTTTTTTCCCCTGTATTATAAAACATCATAGACTTTCTTTGGGAATTCGCTTCTGAGGAGCATGAATATGGCAAGGCTGGGCAATCTCTGCTGCCACTGGTTTGTGTGCACATTGGCAAGGCACTGAATCCAAGCTAGAACAGCCTGCTGTGGAGTAGAGCTCATCACTGTCAGCTTTAGTATCACAACAGCACAATTACATGGGTTTTAGTTTGTTTGGAACATGAACAGAGGGAATTCACACCTGGAGAAAGCATCAAGCCCTTTTTAGCCAGAATTAATTTAATTAATTTGGCCAAATATACCTTGTAGGCAGCTTTCCACAGCATTTGTTTTTAAAAGGGACTGCTTAACACGGTTGTTAATTAATTCCTAAGCTGATTTAATGTACACATTTTACTGTTTTTTCCCCTGCAATACTATTTGGAGCTCTGATGCATCATGTATTCATTACTGCTGTCCATGCCAGAAAGAAGGGTGAGAAGCTATGCTCAGGATGAGGAGAGCAGAACTGTTTCTTTCAGAAATACTGAGCTGGGCAGATGATAATAGAGCCTGGCAACCTGATATTACAGTGCTGAGTTATCACAGATGTGGGCTCATGCTAGTGCCTTTAGCCCCTGAATTGCCTATGTATTGCAGAGAGAGAATGGGATCTGCAGTACCCAGCACCTTAAAAAAGCAAAGTTAGTTTAAATGCTAGAGAGAATGATGCAAATTAAACAGTTAATCTAAACAAGCAAAGTCATATTAAATAAATATGAAAAGAAACCATGGTCCATCAGAATTGTTTCTCTGCTCTCTTTGAAAGTAAATAAAACAAGAATGATAAAAAAACTAAAGCTAAGTTCTTTTTCTATCAAATGTATTACCTCCCTGGCATTGATATACAAAATATTTGAGAGAAGATTCTAAAGATTTAGTTCATGCTTTGCACATTTAAATTTTTTTTTGTTAAAATTCATGGTTATGTGTTTTGCCTTTTACCTTGTATAAAATGTTCAGTTTTGTTGAAAATTACATGCATTCTCATAAATTAAGAGATTTCCCTGCATTTATTAAAAATTGATCAATTCAAGCTATGATAAGCTGTGAACTCTGATGTTATGAAGAGGACTTTAACCATTCTTTTGTGAATTTAATTTCCTTTTCCAGCCCCTGGCCTCACTGGAGTTGTTGGAGGGCGCCCCAGAGTGTAAGTTAACTCCTGATCATTTAACTTGCTGTAATGTGTCATGATAATGTTCCTACCAGTCACCATGTCCAGCCTGGTACAGCAACCACAGAAGCAACTAAATCTTTCTGTGTCACACTGTGCTTAATAACTGATAACAAGATAGTAGTGAATGCTCTAAGATATGGATGCAAATAGTAAAATTTTTAATTGAATTAAAGGTGAGTTATGTAAGTTTCTGATCAGCTCACAGAAATGTCTTTACTTAATGAGCTGTAGGCAAAACTTGAAATGTGACTTCATAGCAAGGCAGTAGCTCAACTATGTTAATACACACAAATTTCTGAACCAGTTTTGTCTGTTTGGAGCTGTTAGTTTGGAATATGGGCCCACCAAATCTACATTTCTATGACCTCACTTCACCTAGAAATGTAAGGTCAAATGCCAGAACATCCCACGAAATTTTAGCATGAAACCATGTCATGACTTAGCTGAACATCATAAGGTTGAGCATGTTAAAAAAAAAAATCCTGTCTTGATTCATTTTTTTTCTAGATAGAGCTAAAATCTTGTGGTGATTTATATCCTCACCTTTTCATACTTACTCATTCAAAACTTTCCTGTCATTAAATACTTAATGGGAGAAGAAGATGAGAGAAGAATATCTGTGGCTGTATTTCCAGTAGCCCTGTGCAGCTGGCCTAGGTATCAATGTGGGGTTACTGTCAGTGTAGTAGACTTCAATGTCATGAAGCACATCCTTTGTCAAGAAAATATTTTTGCTGTTTTGGTTGCCTCCCCTCAGTAAAATTTTCTTCACTTTTCAAAATAAAATCTTACATTCTTAATAATGGAATTTAAGGAGTTTTTACACTTCTCAGGGTTTCCAAAGTTGTTTGAAAAACCATTGCTAGTTGTGGTTGAATGGCTTTAATTTCCCAAGTGTTTGGTGGATGAATGGTCCAAAGGTGTATGATCTACCAGTTTCATTAATTTCTAGTTAAATGTATTTATGCTTGTTGTTTCATGTGTCTAGGTCTCCGGTTTTGAAGCCATTTTTCTTCTATTATCCCAAAAGCAATGTTCAGGTAAGACCTACTGCTTAAAGTCTGAGTTCTGTTTTCTTTGAAGTAATTGGAAAAATTCTGCTGATTCTGACATTTTTTGATGACTTTTAGTTATAAAACAGCAAAGTAGTCTGGTGACTTTGACAAAAAAATATTTCCTCAGAGACTAATGTTATTCACACAGAAAATGTTGAAATAGTTGAACTTGCCAGCCTTCCATTTTAATTGCTGCTAATTTTGAAATATTTTGCATCAAAAGTGAGCTTCTCTTTTCATGTTCCTGGAATTGTTGGTTTGAATTATGTTTACTGCATTTGCAAAGAGTGGTTAAAAAAATTGTAGACTTTTGGAGGTTAATGGAGTCGCTTTAAAGAGTAGGGAGTTGGGTGTTTGGAGAGTGGAACATGAATCTTGTGAACATCATCTGAGTTTTTGGGGAGTGATGTATTTTGTGTATACTACTGGGAATGAATACTGAAACCACTGAATTTCCTCTGATTCAACAGGTTTTACCTTAACAGAGAGTTGGGCTATTTCCTTCCGTACACCCTGTCTATAAAGATAGAAGTAGTAATTTCTGTTCTTGCCTGTATTACAAAAACTGTAAAACTATGAAAGCCTGTGCAACTATTGTGCTATTCTAGAGGAGCCTGTGACTCTGTGGCTCTGTTCAGTTCATAACAGTTTCTTTCAGTCCAAGAATTTACAGTTCAGATGTCTAGGCAGCCCTAGGTGAGATATTACAGTGTAAGATGACATGTTCATCTAGAGCCTACTTCTTTGCTGTGATGCATGTACCCCTGTCTAGTTCGAAGTTTTCAAGATGAACTTGAAGAAACTGGTTTTGCTGAAACCATAAAATGTTTGGATTTATGAACATTAGTCTCTGCTCTTCTGAGTGCCATCAGATACTGAATTTATCCTTTGGAGACTGCAGACAAAACTGCATACATGCCCTTCTTTTTCCAAGGTCTTCAAGTAACTCGTAACTGTTGCATCCATCTCACACCAGGCCATCCTAATATTCAGTAAGAGCCTTCTCACCCATCCACCATCAAGAAAGTGGCCAAAGACTGGACTGTTGGTCTGTGTTAGGCTACAGATATTGTGACAGGTTTCTGCTTAGGGTGGCAGAGGGAACCTTTGGGAGCACAGGCAGCCAAGTGAAAAGGTGGGCAAGGGGGAACAAACAAAATTAATTAATCAGAAAGGGACTGTTTTGGTTTTGTTCCTTGACACTCATACAGTGCTTAGCATAACCAAGCCCTATTCTATAAGTAGTATTCTTCATTAATGGGAAATATTTTAATTTCACAACTTTACAGAAAAGGTGCCATTTAGTTATTAAATCAAAGTTATTTGTAAACTCTGCACAGTGGAAAAGCATTTAAAGAAACCCTATCTTTCTCATTGTCTAAAGAAGTTGAAATACTTATTTTTATCAACACTTATATTTTGCCTTATACAAATGGCTTGTCTTTGCCTAGTTTAATGTAAAATTATTATCTTTATGGAAGTTTAACCTACCACTGTGTTGTTCATCAAATTCAGTATTAACTCACTAATTAGCATTGTGTTCCAGACTTGGTAAAATGCTGTTGAGATTAGCAGTAACCTAATTTAACAAGGAAAGAAACAAGTGTCTCTTTTACTCTTTTCAGTACAGAAGATGAAAATCTTTGCTCTGTGTAGCTAATTTGATAGGGGAACTGATATGCTGTCAGCAAAATGCAATGTGTCCTATCACTGTTGTCTTGCAAAAATGTGGTATGATTCAAGTCCTCAATTCAAAATTTTAGCCATGTTTTAAAAACTATTGCTCAATAAGAGATTACAGAGTAAGTAAAGTATGAATTAACTGATTTTCTAAATTACAAGAGTCTAGTTGCTCTCGGTCAGCATTTGACCTAAAACTAAAAAAATTCCATAAGCAGATTATGAGTTATGTTAACATTGCCACAGTGGTTCTTTTGTTTTGTGTTTGATAACACCTTTGTGGGTGTCAGTTTGGATCCAGTGTCTTGTTTGTTGTTTCCACTGCTTTTATGCAATTGTACAGATTTTATCATAGATGACCAGTGGTTTTACAGTTCAAGTAGTAGCTGTTTTCCATGTATGCTTGAAGGTAACCTAAAACTTTATTATAGGGAGAAGTTGCAGCAAACCTACTGAAGACAGGTCACTATTAGTTATTAATTTAAGTTATTCTTTAAGGGCAGTCATAAGAAAGGGTGCTGAGTAGAGTTATTTTGCATTTGCTGACAGCTGAGCACTGATAACTGCTACAGCTAAGTTGGTTTATATTGTTGTGTTCTGGAAGTTTAACCTGATTGTGTCTGAATCTTTCATACTGGTAGTCCTCCAATACAGATGAAGTGGATGTCACTCACTTCTATCCCATTACCTCATGTCCTGTCTGTGGTCCCACAGGTACAACTGAAGGGTGCCTGCTGTGTGTGTGCTTTCTACATCCTTCCTCTTGATCAAAAAGATGCTTACTGTTAAAAGCTGAGATACTGGTCCATATATATCTGGCAGAGCAAGGCCTTTTTTTTTTTCTCATATTGTTGGAGGTGTTGAGCCACTTGATCCATGGCTGGTGCCTCTTTGTATCTCCAGGTCATAGCTGCCAATCACTTGGGATACAGTGATGATGTGCTACATACAAATAAATTCCTGCCTTGTGGGTCGTGGGAACTGGGCTTCATCTGGATCTGTGGGTAGCCACACATTAGGTCATAATAAGTCATCTCTAGCATGGCTAATTCCTTCAAGGACTGGATACCTCCCTGCTTTGTGGTTCTCTTATTTGGGTGACACACAACATTTTTCTTGAAGGGATACCTTTCCTTCAGACTTAACAGGAGTCATCTTCAGAGGCTGAGGACCCAGGCCCTTTTTTCAAATCCAGTTGTCAGTGCCCCCTTCCCTAGAAAGTGATCATAGCTGCTTGGCTTCCCTACACTCTAATTACAGGCTACTAGATCCATTATCCCAGCATCGTAGCAGCCAGGTGATAATGTAGTGACCTGGAAGACAAGTGAAATATTTTTGCATATCCCACATCTGATTTAAAGATAAGTCTCTTGTTCTGCCTCTTTCTCCTGTTCTTGTGATGGCCCTGCTTCATCCTCCTTTACAAGCTGAGTTTTGTGTCCATTTCTTGTGCACAGGAATGACTGATAATTAGGAGGGGTTAAGTCCTCTCATTCCTCCACAGTGCCTGTCACGAGGGTTGGCGTATCTGCAGGGTTGTTGTTTTAGCATCAGATCCAGAGACCTCTTTCCCCCTTGAGAAGAAGTGTCAAACAGAGCTTGGTAGGCCTGGGCCAGCACATTGCAGTGATTTGTGTCTCTCTGGAATTGCTAAGGTGACAGCATACTTTTTCCAAATATTTTACTAGTTTTTCTGGATTCTGCACTTACTCAAGGGTGAAGTTCCAAAATGCAAGCTGCTCACAGTCCCATGCACTTGCCCATACTATCCCATGCATCCTGCCACTCTTAACGATCTGGCCTCACAGCAGATCAGTCACAAAGTGTTCAGGGGTTGGACCAGACCATAATGATCACCTAGTCCCAATCTTCACTGCTGTGGGCAGGGATACCTCCCACTAGACCATGTTGCTCAAGGCCTTAACCAGCCTGGCTTTAAACACCTCCAGGGATTGGGCATCCCTCACTTCCCTGGGGAGCTTGTTCCAGTGTCTCACCTCACAGTGAGACATTTCCTCCTAATATCTAACCTAAATTTTCCCTTTTTCAATTTGTACCCATTACCCTTGTCCTGTCACTACAGCTCCTGACAAAGAGTCCCTCTCCAGCTTCCGTGTAGGCCTTTCAGATACTGGAAGGTTGCTGTGTGGTCTCCACACAATGCTCCCTTCTCCAAGCTGAAGAGCCCCAACTCCCTCCATGTGTCTTTGTAGAGAAGGTGCTCCAGTCCTTTTACAAACTTCATGGTCTCCTTTAGACTTGCTCCAGCAGGTCCATGTCCTTCTTATTTTGGGGACACCAGCACTGTATGCAAAGCTCCAGGTGGGGTGTCACAAGAGCAGAGTAAAGTAGAGAATCACCTCCTGCAGCCAGCTGGCCACNGCCGCCGGCTGGCCCCATTTCTTTTGATGCACCTCAGTATTCAGTTGACTTTCTGGGCTGTGAATGTACATTGATGGGTCATACTGAGTTTTCCATCAACCATCACCCCCAAGTCTTTCTCTGCAGTGCTGATCTCTGAGAAGTAGTTTTAAATACTTGTTCAGACTTTAAACAAGACCTGGAACACATTCACAAGATATGAGCCAACAGTGTGCCCAGGT
>VZRX01005619.1:0-32247 GCA_013398075.1 Notiomystis cincta | reverse complement strand
GCCGCCGGGAGCCGCCGGGCGGGACAGCGGCACCGCGGCACGGCACGGCAGCAGGATGCGGCACAGGCACAGCGCCCGCGGGCACGGCTGTGGGGCGCTCCTGCCGCTCCCCGGGTGGTTTCTCTTTTTCCAGGTTAGCGCCCTGGAAGCATGTAGGTGGCTGTTAGTGGGGGTTTTATTTATGGGGGGAAAACCCCCCCGTGTTTAGGGTCAGCGTCTGCGTAATAGTGCCTCAAATGGCATCAGTCAGAAACGGGAGTTGCTCGTAGCATTGCTTTTCTCCTCTTTGCCTGGCTGCCCCCCAGTTCTCCCTCGCACTGAGTTCATTTCTCTTTCACTTTAAAACGAGCAAGAAAATAGAAAACTAAATTAAAAAAATACGCGAGCAGAGACATAAATTTGCTTCAGAGCAAAACTTTTAACTCGAAGGGTAATCTCCATCACTTTTGCTATGCTTAAACTGCTGTCCAAGGGTTTTACTCCCGTAGCAAAGAAAGCTCTGTGGTACAGGCAGAGGATCTTTATCGTGCGTTTAAAGCCTTATCTACACCTACAGCCCGTGCTACGGCTCTCTCTGTGGGCATTGTTACACTCCCGATGAGCTAGTGCTCATTGTTTCAATCAGCTGTTAAAATCGGCAGCAGGCACGAGATCAGATGGGAGTTTTATGATCCGCGTCTAATGCTGGGCAACTGAATTAATTTTTATTAAGTCCTCTGGGCAAATGCATGAAGATCTGTTCAGGAGGGGGTGATAGAGGGATTCCCAGTTTGTGAGGCCAGCCAGATGATACTCAGCATCCTCCTGTCTGGGACCCCTTGCAGTGGAGACACAGGGAGAACAGCCAGGAGCTTACACAGAGGTATGAGACAGCAAGTGCCTAGGAGTCCAGGGAGACATGGTAAGAAATGTCCATTGTCTGCATCCCAGTGCCAGCCTGGCCCTCTGGCAGTTGGGATTCAGGACAGTATTGAGGAAAGGCTTCTCTTTCCCAGTGCCTGTGTGGTCAGGCTGGTGTCAGCGCCTCATACAGCAGGACAGTCGCTGTCGCAGGATATATCCTTATTTCCCAGGCACACAATAACTTCCTTATTTCTGCCTGTGCTCAAACACACTGTGCTTGCATCTGTCTGCAATCTGAACTGCCAAGTACCATCCCCGTGGCACCATAAGGGTGTCTCTTATCCTTAAAGGACCTTCCTTTCAGGTTTGTCTTCCTTCTGAATAAAGCTATGTTCCTCCCCCCTGGCCACACCACTCTGGACTAAATGCTATGCTTCAGTTACAAAGACAATGAAGATAAAGTGTCCTAGCTGGTAAAGTCACCAAGAGCATCTCTCTGGCTGGCACAAAGGAGGACCCTGACAAACCAGGCACTGTCTGGTTTATCTGTGGTGGTTTAGGACATGAACCCTCCTGCCTCCCAGCAAAGCAGGCAGGACAGGAGATGTGGCTGCACCTCAGTTCACAATTCAGAATATTATTTATGTTGAAGCCCTGAGCTTGTCTATGGCTAAAATAAGGAGAGGGGATTCTAAAGAACTGAATGAAGCCATCCCATACCTCAGCCATGGATTTTCAGGGAGCAGCAGTGCCATTTGTCTTGTCCAAAGGCATTATCATGAAGCCGTTGATGACAGGGACTTAGCAGGCTTTCACTGCCCTCTTTTACATCACTATTTGAAAGGACCCACTGGCTCTATCAAAACAGGGACAATAAAAGAGAATTTACCCAAAATATTAATCAGCCTGAAAAGATCTGTTATTTGGAAAAAAACCCCAAATACATGCCAGCATCAAGTTTCTCCCCTCAATCATTTTTGCAAATAATCATAGCTCCCTTTGCTTGACTTCTGAGTATGGAATTATTGCACTCTAAAAGATAATTCATGCTGTTATCACACCTAATTAAAAGCTACTTAGCTGTAGAATGTGGGCTTCACTTTATTTTTAGATTCTGTGCAGAACTGAAATTATCTGCTGTAGATAATTTACACAAACTTGTTTTTCCTCAACATTTGGAAGAGAGATCTCTAGCCTATACAAATGTTCAGTGAAAGATTTCTTATGCAACTCCAACAAGCAGAAGGCATAACAAAAGAATAGTTGTTTATGCTGCAAAGACTAAAAGAAAATTATGAGAAACTGAAGAGTGGACAGCTTTTATAAATGTAGGCAGAGCAGTTTCAAGCCAAACCCACTTTGTTGATGTGTTTAGGAACAAGCTGCTGCAGCTACAGAGAGGTGGCAGAATAGCTTCACACGTAGATCTGGAAAGAGAAGGCAGTGTGGAGGCCCTGGCCCAGGGCAGGGACAGCCTGCCTTGGAGCACACTGGACTGGATAGGGCCCTGATGCAATTGGGGAACAGAGCAACCACATGCCTTGGCCACAGCTGACCTGTCAAGCCCCCCTGATCTTCCCTCCCTGTCGTTAAGAGCATGGATGGTTGGCACACTGGAGCCATCTTTTGCTGGACATCCAGGCTTCATCCCTGGTGTATAAACAAGCACCAGGACACCTCAGTGGCTCTGGTTGCACTGATGGACCTGGTGGGACCAGGGAACCAGCTGGACTGGTGATCATCCACGCTGATTAATTGTAAGTGTGCTGCAAGGCCAAGGGGCCAATGCTATGTAACCTGGCACAGCAAGGCAGTGCCTGGGCAAGGCTTTGTGGGGTGGCACACAGGAGGGACTGTCCCCAGCAAGCAGCAGAAATGAGACTGCAGTGCTTCACATTTCCTTCACCCCTTGCAGTCTGCCAGCTCTGTCACCAGGAGGCTTTTCAGCCACAAACTTCAATTCATGCAATACACACTCTGTTTCATGCAATAAAACATTTTTGTGGGCTGCTGCACAGCTTCACATTTGCTCAGGCAGCATAGGTTGGGAAGAAAAAAAAAAAAAAGGGAAACATCTCTGCATTAATACCAATGTCTTAGGGCCACAGGGGCACCAGATGGGAGACTAGGATCAAGCACTATGCAGCATGGATATAGCCAGTCTGTGCCCGTGGCAGTTCCTGGCTCTGTATACTCCGTGATAAACACAAAGCCCGTGATGCCAGAAAGCTGCATAAGGCTCATTTCTCTGCAGAAATAAGCAAGAGACAGAACTGGTGTTCAGCTTTGCAGATTATCTGGGAATGATGAAAGTCAGGGGGAAAAGTAGCCTCTCCTCCTATGCTTAGATAAAGCTACAGAAGCTGCAACATCATATTAAGACTATTAGCTCCAGAAGATTTTTAAAAGGTTTTTGTACCAGGGAGGATGCAGCTCGGGTCTGCATGAGGAAAAGTCCACAGAGAAGCTCCTGGGCTGCAAGCATGGCTGAGGGCAGAGGAGAAGGAACTGGAGCTGCAACCTGAGGGCACAGATATGCAGTTGCCTGGTGCCCACCTCTGACTGGGTAAGATGCATAAGCTGCTGTCTCCAAAGGGAACTTTTCCTTAGCCTTCTAGGTCTGGCCTGCACATAGTTTATGAGCAAAATTATTGAAGTTGAAAGTATGATTTTTTATATATTCTTTTGTTTTGGTTGTTTTTTTTTTGTTTTGGTTTTTGTTTGTTTGTTTTGTTTGTTTTGTTTTGTTGGTTTTTGTTTGTTTGTTTGTTTTTTAAATTTAGGTAATTATTGTAGTTCTATCAGGTATTTTTATTTAAGTGCCATCTTAAACTTCAGTTACACCAGGTAAAACTGAGTGCTGACATACTTGTCCCAGTATGAGGCTATCTGATACTAACTTAGGTATCTTCTGGTCTTGAATAGCTGTAACAACACAGGCACTTTTCCATTACCACAGGCAGTGACTGGGTCATTTAAACTGTTATCAGTGTAGTTAAAGTGGGACAACTCTTGTGTCTCAATAAACACTGAGAAGCTGGCTCTGTCTGTGACTGCTGCTCTTCTTGTCAGGGGAAAGACTAGTGTGACACAGCCTCCCAAAAAAACCTGTACTGTAAAAATGGAGGGGAGCTCTATGTATATTACAGCCAAACCAACTTATTTTCTCATCTGTGAATTCTGGATGGCTAATTTAATAAGAAATAAATGGCTGCAGTCAGGGCAAATCTATCATGTAAAGCAAAGAGTCTTGCCCAGGAAAAGATCAAGTTAATCTATGAAGTGCATTTCTCCTTCATTTAAATTATGAGGCCTATTTCTACACTCAAGTTACTAGTGACTGAAAATCCTGCAAAAACATTGCATTAGGCATGCTAACAGGAATGACCTGCTCATTTTTGAGTACAACCAAGTGGTTAGGATGACTTCAAATACTCTTCAAATGGCTGGATTATTTTAAGCCATAAATTCAAAATCTTCTGGGATCACAATAGTTGCGTCTCTGAGCTGTGTTACTGCTTGATAACAGCAGTGAAACCCTGCAGACAGATGATAAAGCAGTTTGATGTGAGCTCTTGTGAATGACACCATGGAAGAAATCTGTCCCATGAGACCTGAGGAATCCCAACCATGAAGAAGAGTAATTGCGGTCAGATAAAAATGGCAGCTTGCACAGCACATCAACTTGCTATCTGAATAAATATAATTGAGCACATTTTCTTGGACCAAGGGGACTTTCTGTGTGCATCATTTCTAATCATCATGAGAAAAGATTGCACAATTTAAGTAATACATATACAGCTTGGTTGTTTTTTTTTCCCAATTTGTATTGAAGAAACATTACAGTCGAGGAAAACTCAGCTGTTGAGGTAGCCCAAGCAGTGTGACTCTCTGTCACAAAATTATGGATTATGGACTCTCTGTCACGAAATTATGGATTTCCATGGATCCATGGAGTTGAAAATAAATATATATATATATGTGTGTGTGTGTGTGTGTGTGTACATATACCTGTATGTAACTGTATATACGTGGTCAGCAGTCTATTTGCAGATTGCCTGCATCCGCTGCCTTTTGAGACACAAAAATCAACAGTCCCTGGGTCCAAACAATTCCTGCTCAAATAGCAGCACTCAAGACAACAGGATGATCACATTGCAGAAGAACCACCTCCCTCCAATTCCTCTGCCAAGAGGTGCGATTTAGAGACTGCCAGAGTTCAGAACAGGAAGACAAGGAGCTCCAATGTTAAGCCTGGAGTGGGTTTTGGTGGCTGCTTGCCCACACTGGGCTGCTGCCATCAGGTGACACACTGCACCCAAGTTGCACCTTTCTGACCGTGGGTGGGGAGAGGGGAGGTCTGATTCTCCAGTCCTTTCTCCACACTTCAGTTCCAGCCTGCTCCCTCATTTCCCCAGCCCTGCTGGTTGCTCAACCCACACTAGAGACAATTCATTTCAGTAACCCTGCTCAAACCACTCCAGCTGTCATCACACAGCAGGGCTGCATTCCTGCTCTCCTCATAGTGGCCCCAGCACTTGCTGGAGCTGCTCTGAGCCACCCCAGAATTGCAAATAATGAACAGGACAACAAAGGCTTTCTTCTGAGTTAGCACACTGAACTGCAGCAGCAGCAGGGCTGCAGCACAGCACTGGGGATGGAGGGCAGGAGACAAGACCCTTGGAGCCAGCAGCTGGGTGGGCTGAGAGCTGATTTGGGAACACAGCCAGTCTGGTTTAAGGTGATTCGTTTTCTGCCAGGTTGATGATAACTGACTGGCAGAAAATGGGGAAAAAATAAGAAAACTGATCTGCCTCACAGAAAAGTTCAGTGAGTGTCAGCATAGGTACATGGGGCGGAATGGGAAGACCAGGAAATGGAAAGAGGGAAAGAACAACATGGAGTGAAGAGAAGAAGGATTTCAGCTTTTGTAAGAGCTGGTTAGATTTACTCAGTGTATCATGCAGCTCTGCTCATTAAAATGCAGCTAGTCACCCAGAAAGCCTTCCCCACCTAAGGGAGGCCAGATCCATGTTCCTCCCTGTGTGCACAACTGGAGAGCTGCCCAAGGAATGGCGTGGGAAGGAGCAGGTGGAGGGAAGGAGGGCCAGTGGAAATCCCTGTTGTGAAACCTCAGCCTGAGTGTTAAAACCCACAGCCCTCACACTGTAGGCTGGCTTAGGGAACTGAGGTGCAATTCTTTTAATTTCTGGAAAATTGTTTTAGAAAAACAGTCCCTGTGCAATGTAATAAGTGGTTGCACTTCCACAAATAGGCAGCAGAATGGGCTTCAGGATGTGGGGTGCAATACCTCTGACTTAGGGTGAGATTGCATGCCAGCCACACTGCCTCTTCAGCCACCCAGGAACATGCAGAAAGAAAGGATGTGTAGTGGAGTCATGCTGTATGATCAGCAGAAGAACAGGGAACTACCTGTGCAGGAAGCAGAGGTACACCCTGTCCAGAAAGCATGAGTGGGAAGAAGGACCTGGACCTAAATTTAAGATTTAATATTAAAGTTAAGTTATGGATATGCATGCACCCAGCTCTCCTCTGGCAGCCCAGAAGCACACCTTTTTCCATGTAACTTACATCACACCTGTATCATCACTTTGGAGATTCACACTGATCATTCAAGCCCTGCTCTACCAACCATCCTCATTACTGTATTCTCCATCTTTTACCTTGATTGACTCTTGATTCATCTGAGGAAGAGGGAGAGGAGGAGGAGAAAGATGTGACTATTAAAAAGCAGCAGCAAGAATCCTCTCAAAAAATTTACATCAAATATTCAGCTTGGCTGGTAAAGTGACTGAATTCACTGGATAATGAACCAGTTTTTCCCTCAGAATTAATGAAACAGAGGAGGATGTGTCAGGGACTTAAGAAATATACCTTACATATACAAGAACAGAGTAATGTTATTTAGAGCATGACGATGCAGCAGCAGGATTGTCCAGATCATCACCTGAGGAGGATACAGGCAGTCTTGGCTGCTTTATCCATGAAAATGAACACCCAGCACACATCTTTTACTGTGTTTTCAGTGCCTCTTTCTCAACAGCCACATTCAGCATCATCTTCCTCAGATGAATCAAGATCAGTCAAGCCAATGCAGCATGAAGGGCAGAAATGGAGGATAATGCTTGAGTGCTCTCTCTAAACAAAGCAGCCAAGATCATTTCCAACCCTTATGTGCTCATTAATTCTGATGAGAAAAACTGCTTCCCTGTCCATTGCATGGATCGTGCTTATGCTTTTCAGGAACATATTCTCAGTGGGAAGGAGAGTATGGCTGTTTACTTCTCCTGGCTAGCCAAAGGGCTAAAGGTGCTTCACAGCTCTCTCAAGGCCCAGGATTTCAGTTCACCGAATGTTGCTGTATGGAGAACAGGAAAACCCAAATGCACTCCAGACTGGAGCTTTATGTTTGAAGGTGTCTATGCTGTGGGGGAGCCAGGCCTGTTCAGGGGACTTAGGCAGGTTGGATACCAGACAACATTGCAGTCAGATGTTTTTACAGAGGGCTATGGGCTTTGCCAAACCTGCTGGATGTTCCCATTTTAGAGGTTGCTAGCAATGCAGTGGTCAGAGTAAGCTGTTGTAAAATCATCCCCAAAGATACCATCCCCAGCTGGTCTGATTTACACCATGATTTTGCAAATCAGCCGTAGGAAACTACATCCTGTTCTCACCAACTATCTCTGTTTGGACTCAAGATAAATCAGACAAAGAAGAACCAAGTAGTTTTTAAATAGAACATTAGTTTCTGTTTGGATTGCTTCTTTTGAAAACTCACAGCTTAGGATGCCCTGTAAACAGTGACCAGGGAACACAGAACATGGCCAAGCCCTGGCTGAACCAAGCAGCATTGCTGGAGCAATGGTAGGTGTACATGCCTTTGTCTGCATCTCCTCCTGGGAGAGCTGGGAACTGTCAAAATCAAGAATAAATTGAAAACAGGGACAGCTCATCTTTATCGTGGTATCAGCTAGATTTCCTCAGAGTATGTTTAGATAATAGCACTAAAGAAAATAGAAACTGGCTTACAGCAGAGCTGCTGTTACCTGTGTCATTCAACTGCTGGAAAAGCAGCACCAAGTAATTTTCAGGGAAAACTCATTGCACATAACTATGTGAGGGAGGAAAACAGCTACAAATGAGGACCAGGAGGAAAATAACAGCAATACAGTCACAGCTGGGAAAGCAAAGGGAACTGACACTTGTGTGGATGCAGAATAATGAGCTTTGTGGAGCTATGACTGACAGTGGGGCTTATCAGCTGCCCGAAATGGCAGGGATGCTCCTCCAGAAAATGATATTTCAAATGAAGTGGAAGAATGAAAAATTATGACAGTGACTCTGACAAGCTCCAAGGAAAGCGAATTCTTCAGCAAGTGCTTTAACAGGCCCATAAGCAGCAGTGACACTGGCTGCAGATTCTCTCCTGGAGGCAGTCAGTCCAGCAGCCACTGACAGAAGGAGCAGTGAGAACACAGCTCAGCCCTGACAGAGATATTTGCATACTGCAGACCACTGAAAAGCTTCAAAGAAGGACCATTAATTTGTACAGCACTTATATTAAAACCTGTGCCCTCATATGTGCCAGCCTCTTCTTACCTGTCAATCTTCTCTGGCTTTATGGCACCATCCAGTAACACCCCTGTTAAATTGTCAAACTTTCGACTCTCATACTTCTTTAAAACCCAGGGTTCAACAACTGGGACCAATAGCCAACTGCCCTGCAGGGTTTGGAGAGTGTTCGAGGTATTTTCCCATTCTGCTTCCCACTGAGACGAGGTTTCACTGAGCATCCCTGAGCCTGAGTTTATCTGCAGAGACATCACAGAGTTTGGGATTTTCTTGCTGAAGATAACTCCTTGCCAGTGGGGACTGCAGTTTAAAGAAGGGGTGAGTGGGAGAGGAGGCTGCTTGCTGAGTCCACAGCCCACCTGCCTGTGCAGGGCTGATGGTTTGTCAGGGTTTATCACAGCCTCAGACATCATTAGCCTCCGTAGGATTTGTGTGCAACAGAAAAGAGAGCCAGTCAAGAAATAAAGACCCTCTTCTGTCTTCCCTAAGAGTGGAGGGAAAAGGCTGCTCCAGGGCTCCCTGCAAGCATCTGTTATACAGGGTCCTCCAGAGTAAGCCACCTGTCAGGCTCCTTCCCCATGGACATTTCCATTTAGACACTGCCCTTTGCATTTGGCTTTGCTTTGTAATGGGACTATGTGGACTCTGAAGAAATTGAAAGAAAAAAATATTTAAATTATGATGTATCTGCTCTTCTGTGAAGAACACATTTATAATTGAGTCCTACAGACAGGGTTGGAGGACTGAAATGGGATTTTCTCCCACTCCTGTTTCTTTCCCCCTTATTTCACAACACTTCCCTGCACTAACCTCAGAGATGGACACGCTTTCATTTCAGGCACTTGACCTATTGTCCTTGGGTATTGTACTTAACCAAACTCAGATCTAAGCCCCTAAGAATGAATGGATTACTATCTCTCTATGAATTTTGTAAAAATGCTGTAGGAAATGTCAGCTTCACACTTTCCAGGGTTTGTGTTTAAGGAAAAAGGATTACTGTGCCAGGCAGTGAACTACCAGCTCCTAGCTCCTGCAAACGAGACTGATGCAAATCTTTCCCAAACATCTGAGAAAAACTGAGATTAAAACTGTACTGCTGCAGTCTAAACACTGCCCTGTTTGTCCTGATATCTTCTCCCTCCCTGTCCCAGGAGAGGCTGTGCTCATGCAGTCAGCCTCACTTGGGGCTCATTGTCACAGCTGGGAACACCCAGCTCTCCACACTGGCAGTGTCCTTCCTCAAAGGGAGGCAAAGGTGTAACTGCCATCCAGCTGGAACACCTCACAGCCTGCATAGGGAGAGCCCCCCCTCGTTTTATCTCTGATGAGCCCTGGTAAGGCTTTACTGAACAGCACAAGCCGCTGGCTCTGGAGCTGCTGGAGCTTGTTTTCCCCAGGCTTGGCACCACCTGATTGGGTTACCTGTGATAAGGTGAGGCAGCTGCAATTAGAGCAGCTGTAAGAGCAAGACCCCCATGGGCTGTGTGGGGATCAGCCAGGCTGCTGAGATACCCTGTGCCTTCTCTGATATCTAATAATTCAAGCTCACCTACCTGTGCTTCTGGGGGGAGCACATGGGGTACCTGGCTGCTGCCTTCATGACACAAGTGAGTACTTGAGATAATTAAGATTCCTATTTCCATATCAAACTTGGCTGAACCAGCCAAAAGGAATTAGGAATCCAAGAGATTCAAAACACAAGTAATATTTTACAGTGTGACTCTTGGGAATGGTGCTGTGCAGGGCCAAGAGCTGGACTTATTGATCCTTGTGGGTCCCTTCCAACTCGACCTATTCTGTGGTTCATTTACATCTGAAAAGCAAGCCCCAGCCCAAGTTTCCTTCACTCCATTTCACCTGATGGGCCTGATCCTCTGCCACACTGAGTGCTGCCTTGTCATTTACACCCAAAGGTATGTGTAGATGGGTTATCACAGCTCCTCAAAGGCACTCTCCTCTCTAACCACATCTCCAGGGTGCTGAACAGTATGGGAGAATATAACATGGATGAGAAAGGAAGGGAAAAAAAAAAAAAGAATGAGAGAATATGAAACAAAACTAGAAGGAAAGTGTAGGATGTGGTAAAATAAATCCAGTATTAATCTGATGCAAATTTACTTTCATGATTCAGTTAGAGGCCACAGTGCATACACCAGTAAAAAAAGGTGTGTATATACTGTTCAGGTATTCCTTCCCAAGGATTAACCATTTTCCTGGGAGAAATACTGTTCATTTCCAATAAGGAAAGCATTAGTACTTATAAAAAGAATCCCAGGGCAGGAGACGAAAGGACACCTGGCAGTGGTCCTTATCCCGTAAGTGGTGTCCAGCTAGAAATCAGATTTGAAGTAAATAAAAAAGCCTGAACAGGAGCATGCTCATCTAGATGCTCTGAAAAATGAGCAGTATGTATAGCTCCTAATCACAGTGACATCTGCTTTGTCCTTAATGAGTGACAACTGAGAAAGTCTCTTCCCAAAAACACTTTTGACATTATCGACATAATCAGATGTCATCCCAATATATGCAGGCAATTAGTGATAACCACATTTCAAATAAGAAGTAAATCTACCACAAGTGTCAATATTCATCTGGAGAGTACGAATCTTTGAGTCATATTTAAATGAGTTTCCTTAATTAAACTCACAATGAAGTCAGTTCATGTTTATGAAAGTGCACCTCTTTCTCTATAATCACAGGTTAAAGATTCTCTGGAACTTTCTCTCCTTTATTAAGAGCTCGTAGAACTGAACCAAGTTTTTCTGCAGGCTTGTGCTTGTCATCATATGTGGGCTCATCCACATGTTTTGGATACTCACAGGAAAAGAACTCAAGCTTTAAAAAGCTGCAGCACTGTTGAGTCTGATGTAAGTAGGGGCAGGTATGAGTCTTGGCCTGCATTGATGGGCTGCTGCCTCTCAGGGTCTGAGAAAACATTGCATGCAACTGTACAGTTCTAAATTGAAATTCACTTCTACATTTCAAGATCACATATCAAATTGAATATAAAAAGATGAAGCCATGTATGAAAATATAATACTGTTAGGGTAGAACTTCACAGCATTCATAAAAAGGGGCAACTCTGGTGGCAAATGCTGTGCAGCTGCACTTGCCTTTAGTTTTCAAAATATGGCACTTACCAGCAAGAAACTCTCTGATAACCAAATAAAAATGCAAAACCCAGTTGCCTAAATCTGTAAATGAAGGACTTCCCTGTACAGATTTATTAAATTGAAAGTATGAATAAGGCTATCTGAGCTAGTAATTGTTTTTGCAGGGATCTGGGGTATTTTTAATGTGTCCGAGATGTTAGCTCTCTGGCTAAACTGGTCTTACATACTCAGCTCAGCCTGCCTTGAGCCTGGATGATTTAAAAAGGACTGTAACCTAGGTTGAAATTGCAAGTCAGATCTAGGGCATCTGTGCCTGGGGTATTGTTACATTGTCTACAAGCATCATTCAATCTCCCTTTGCTGTCTGCATTTGGTCCTTGTAAAGAAAGTAAATACTGCCTCCAGCTTAGGCTCTGCTTTTTCAATTGTAAGTCTCAAAGCTGACAACAAATAGGAGGCATGCATTATCAACAAGAGTTTGCTGAAATCTTGACAGAGCTATTCAAAGCAATTTTTATGTGAGAGACTGTGTTTGAGATAGGAACCTGCCATGTCAAAGGGCAGGCTACTCTTTCTCCACCTGACACAAATCTCTCAGTTAACATTTCAATAAATGCTGCTCCTCAGTCACCTCCTGGGAAAGTATCAGGGTCCAGGACAACAGCTTTTTTTGGGATTGTAGGAAAGAGCACATCTTAACTAAGTAATAGAGTTTTCTTTCAGTTCTGAAGATGAGTCTGGAGTGGTTCATGCCCTGAGTACATAATCATCTCTAGCTTTACATTTCCTGATGGATTCCTCTCTTTGCACAGACTTGCATCTATTTTCAATTAAAGGCCATCTCCTTTTCCTGTCCTTGAAAACTAGCTCTTGTGTAAGCTACTGTCAAATTCTATCTTCTCTCCATACCATATGTCACGTTGTGATTTTCTTAAATCAGCTGATGAGAGGCATTAAACACTGTTCATAGGTGATAAAGAGCCTGTTTCAGAGCTTTGTCAATTTAATATTTACTTATTAATTAGAATCAAAACTTTAATAAAATGTCAGGTAAGTGGAAATGTTGATGGAGGGGGGTATTCACTTTGTTGAATAATTGGGGAATTCTTAACTATATCTACACAGCTAACTATAAATAGAAGAGCATGGTTGACATTCCAGGTCAAAAATACCTCCGGTGTAAGCTGCCGAATGCCTGCAGATACCTGAGCTGCTCTGCGGGGACTTTCGGGACTGTCCAAACCGTTACCAGTCAGCAGAGGGCAACACAGTCACAAATACAGGGAAAAGCTTCACAGCCTCTTCACAAAGGTGTAACCCAAACCCACAGCTCCCTCTGCTAACGTGAGCAGGATCAGGTTCCAGCCGACTGCAGCCTAAGATGAAACATTTTGTACAAAACCCTCTTTTCCTCAAATACAGCTGATAAGCAAATGAAAAGACACATAATAAGTAAACCAACTACAGATGTCAATATGCCAGTAGAATAATTCAGAGTTTCTGTGTGATAACCAAGAAATAACTGACTACAGCAAAACCTGTGAGCTGGCTACATACATTTTAAATATAAGTTCACGACAGGAATATCGTTCAGACTCTAAGCTAGAGAACTAAGTGGAAATTCTGGCGTGACTTTGAAAAGAAAGTTATAAGAAAGAATTCTTTGACTTTTAATGGCAATGGTACAAATACTGAACCAGACCCTAAGGGTCCAAATTTTAGCATAATATGCCCTACACCTATGTGGTACCCTGGCACCTAAGGGGCAGTAGTGCCACTCTGCACCTGGGTTTTCCTTCATGCAAGGTGGAATTTGTGTCAGACTGAGGTTGAGGTGAGACCGACACGTGCACAGTGAGGAAGCTCAACAGAGCTGCAACAGGAGCAACAGATTGCAAACATGGCAGGACAGAGGCTTCCACTGGAGATTTCTGACCTTTTCTTAAAAATAGTCACTGCCTGTATGCCACGTGTCTGAGAATATGAAAACCACGTTAGCTTGGATCAAATATCAGTTATGCTCTTCTGACAATGACCAGAAGTAGATGCCTAAAGAAATGTTTAAGCAAGGAAATGCCTGTAGAGATACTGCCCAGAACATCCTGCCAACCAGTCACAACCTGCAGGGCAGTGACTGCCTGGACCATATGGGCTGTGTTTGTGTTTACCAGCCCTTCATTGATTTCTCTGATGAGTCTTTAAATGCATGAAGACCTTTATCACCTTCCAGCTTCATTGGCAAAGAGTTCACAGAGCCTGTAGACTTTTGAAGAATCACCTTGGGTTTTGCCCTGAAACTTACCCACTGATTTCCCTCACTTGAAGAAGTGGTGAAAAGCGTTTCCTGTTCCCTATTGCCCAGCATGTAGAGTCTGCCTTCCTCTCTCCAGTGTCACTTCTTTTCCAGCTAGAAGAACTGTACTGTTTATTTTTTGTAGGCAAGAAGCTCCATTCCTTTGACCACTTTTGACATCCTGCTCTGAAGGATTTTCCAGTCCTAATCCAGCTCTTTTGAGAGGCATCTGAACTTTCCACTTCTGCATTGCAGGGAATGACTGTGAACTGTACTAAAATAACAACTATAACTGAAGATTACTAAGGTACAACACTATTCAGCTGCCTATCTGCCTTGTCACGATGCAGCAGAGATGTACAATAAATACTACTATAACTTAATCAAATGACTAATCAGAAGTCATATGAATATTAAAAATCAGAAGATGATGACAATCCTTCCTTCTTCTTTACTCCCCACTCCAGAGAGGAAAACCCTCATAAATTTTTGCCTCCTTCCAAATCTGTAACACAACATCCCATATCTTATTCTAATGGCATCTGTTCTGATCCCTCATAGAGTGGCAGTTTCAGGTTTCCAAGCCAGGCACAGCTTTCTTTTCTCACCATGGATTCTGCCTTTCCAGCATATCAGACATGATGTGGTTGCTATGGAATTGAGTTTGCCTTTTGCTGTTAGAAGATGATGGGCTTTCTCATTTAGCAGCATGCTGTTCCATGGTCAGGGCCTGGAAGGACACCAGGGCCTCTGGGACACCAGAGGTAGCTGCTGTTCCTCTTTCAGGTCTTTATGATCCAGTTTGCAGTTTCCATACATGTTCTTTCCGAACAACCACTCGCTGGTTTAGTTTTTCAATTTCTCTTTATGAAACAGAGTTGGCCACTAAGGATTCTTGAACAGGCTTTTCCATTTTTGGAAATGGGAAAAAGCACAAACGTAAAATCTGTAGCTTTGGCTGTTATGCATCTGCTCCTTCTGAGGGCAAGCACTTACGCAAACCCCGTGGCAGCCTTTTGGTTTGCCACATCCCCCCTACATCCCAGGACACAGCAAGACTGCTGCAATAGAGCAGCAACTTTTTGTACTGCACTAGGAGGATTCATGTTGCCGCAGGTGGGTAGATATTCCACAGGTTGCTCCCCGAGATCAGCACCACCAGCCAGGATTATTTGGCGTCCAGGAGTAAGGTCTCCCTGTAGCCGAATGTATTGCCGACACCGGCGGCATGTGGAGACATGAGGGGCTCACACGGTGTGCCTGAGGCAGAGCCGTGCTGCCGAACACGGACACACGGGACCAGCCCCTGAGCGCCTGGAGGAAGCGCAAGCCTCTCCTCCAGGCACGTTAGGTGTCCATTCTTCTCGCAGATAAGGAGCGGGCCGCAGAGGCGCTGGGCTCGGCGGGGATGCCGGGCAGGCCGTGTCTGCAGGCGGGCCTGCCGTGTCTGCAGGCGGGCAGGCCGTGTCTGCAGGCAGGCACGCCGGCTGGGCCCCAGCTGCGCGCTGCTCCACACGTACAGGCACAGCGGAGGAAGGATTTCCTCTGCTCGCTCCCAGCCCCTGCACGCAGCCCGAGGATGAATCACGAGCCTACAACTGCAAGATACCAGCGAGGTTTTTCACCTTCCTGGATGCAACCTACCTCAGCCCCAAAGAAAGCACTGAGTTAGTAGTGCTCTGCACTCTCAAGCTCTGTAAAAAACATACGTCAGCTGCACATTTCCCTTTGCTGTCCCTTATGGCAGGAGAAGTGAAGGCAGAAAAAAGCAGAAATTCCACAGGTGAGTTTTGTGGCGGCTGAAAAAAAAAATCACTACAACTCACAAATGTAATCTTCCCAACTGTTTGTCTTTTGAACCCCCTTTCTGAGATGACACTGGACAATTTCAAAACTGATTCATGAATGTTACATTGTTGACTGCCAGGAATAGCACCCCACTGGATCAAAAGAACAGGCAGCCTCATCAAAGAAAGACCAGACACAAGGGATTACATCTCTCATGTCACTGGAAACCTACCTATGAAATCAAAAGAAAACTAAAGTTTGTAAAGGGGCATATGCTCAAATTTTATGGTCTTCCAGGACTCAGACTCCAACCCAAACTGTGTAAAAGCACTACAGTTTTCAGCTAGACAAAGCTGTTAGCTGATAGACAGCTGCTTGAAAAAACACTGATTTTTGTCATAGAAGGGGTAGGAAACAGTTAAAGTAACTCTGGGCGGTTATTTCTTTAAAAAATTAAATAATCTTTATCTTGCAAAACAAGTTGAACCTGCTTGAGTGATTAACAAGTAGGGAATCCAGGGTCAGGTTTTGTAAGGCCTGTTCTGCTGCCAGCTGCCCACAGGCTGGGTGGGTTTGGGAGAGCAGAGCAGAAGTGTGTCCCCTGATGCTGCATGGCTGGAGAGCATGATGGTGCACGAGACTGATACATGGGGTGACACAGTCTCTGAAAGGTGATCTCACACTAACAGGCTAGAACTAGCAATCTGAAAGCCAAAATCTCCTTAGATATCAACAACCATGAGAATTCAAGACACCTGGCAGAACATTTTGGGATTTGATTGCTGCAGCCTAGGTAGGTCAAAAGAAAGCTGTGAAATGTCAGAGTGAGGTACCTCCCAGCTCCTTACTTGAAACCCACAATGGAGGACAGAATCCCTGTCTAGATGAGCTCTGGCCAATACTGGAGTCAAAAGTACCTTCAGTGCTTTTATCATTTCTGGAAAGGTCTGTGGGGGAGGAAAAGGCTGTCCTGGGAAGTAGAAGCAAGTGGCTACACAACTATACTTGCCACAGTGAATTAGGCAGTCAGCCATAGGGCCAATTCAGAAAAACAAGTATCCCCTAGTGAGCCATGGTGCTGCCACAGGACAAGAACAGCCTTTCCAGCAATCAGCTGGTACAGGAGAGTGCTTTCTCTCAGTCTCTGCTTTGCTCTCAGGCTCAGGCTTTGGTGGGATGGTGACAAAGATACATTTAAAATTGTACGTATACATTCTTTTGCATGGAAGTATATTAAATATTTGTATTTAAAGTGAATTTAAGGCTATTTGAGCTGAAAAACAAATACACAATATGTGGCCTAATAGATTTTTTTTATGTGTGAAAACTGTTGGCAGCAGCATGGAGGCTGCTCTGTGCGTGTGCCCTCCTAGGAGATGGAATGGTCCTTCGATTAGAAAATAAAAAATTAAGAAACACTGTCTTGTATTGTCCTTTGGAGATTTTTTTATTTGAATATCTTCATTGAAATTCCCTTTCCACTAAGGGAGATGGCAGTTTCAGTTCCTGCTTTGATGACTTCCAGCAGCATTTAGATTTATGCCCAGCATAAGAACCTAGATATATCAGTGTGGGCATGTAGAACCAATAGCATGGAAAACAAAATGAGAAAGACCCCAGCATTTACCTATTGTGCCCCACTGCCTTCCCCCTGAAGCAGCAGTGGGCTCGTGCTGGCTGAAGCATGGCTGAGGCATCAGAGGAACGGGATGCAGCCGTGGGAGGCAGTGTTGCATCATCCGCATTTGAAGTCACTCTGCTTTCCCTCCATAAGCCAGGGGAAAGCACAGCTCTTCAAAGCAATTCAGAGGAGGAGACTGTATTCAACTCTCTTTATTTTACCAGTGGGAGCTTTCAGCTTTCCTACCCTACTTGAAACGATGTGCCTTAGTGCTTCAAAGTCATTTTGGAAAGGGGAATGAGTGCATCAAGCTGCATAACTCCTGGAGCATAAAGAGAGGTCAGGAGCTGGGTTTGCATAAAAATTATGTTATCCAGTTCATGGGGAACTGTTACTGCCAGGCAGCTTCAGGGATGGAAATGGAATGGATTAAACAGATCTTACTGCTCCTAATCACATCAGTGCTGATAAACAGAAAATTCATTCTACAGTTTGCACAAGCAATCAATCTAATTCCAGCCCTCTAGAAACAGACTGCACTGCAAATCAGCCATCAGCACTCCCTTCATGATCAGTGGCAAATGCCAGGTGCTGTCAGGCAGGGCTTCACTCCCCATGGTAGCCACCCCTGTCCTGAGATGCCACACAGCCACTGTCAGAGCAGCACCCAAAATCTGGTATTGTTCATCTGGGGAGCCTGCAGCCAAAGAACACGGTGAGCTCTCCAGAAGCACTTCCTGAAGTTCAAATAATTCCACTTATTTTTCATTTATAGTTGATAATCCCAAGTGCTGTTTTAAGGATGCTAGGGTCATGACACTTGCTGTGACACACTTGCTATATTTTGTTTTCCTGGAATAATATAGCCTTTGCTTCTCTTGCAGTATCTGTCCTGTGTATCCAGGATTGACACATCAGATAGAGAAACCCCAGAACCACCACGGGGCTTTGCGTCCTTCTTTGGGATTTCAGGACAGAGAACAAAGCAACTGAGATGAGAATTGAGCCTTTGACTCATTAAATATGAATTACTCATGAGTTTTTGTTTTGCTTATTGCAGTTTGGTTAATGTGTATCCAGCTGATTAAAAATCACTCTTCCCAAATATAAATCACTCTAATGACTTAATGCCAGACCATGAAATAGAATGTGTAATAATCCACCTTATCCTTTATTCAGCTGGAGGATAAAATAACTGCAAAACAGAAAACCAGAACACCACAAACTGCTTCATTTTTCTGCTCCATCCATGTTTGCTGGGGCTCATTTGCCTGCAAGCTCTAGCGACACTGATTCAGCTTTCTTGCTTAAACAACAAGCTTCAATCCTTCAGCAGGCAAACACTGCTTTTCCAGACAGTGAGCACTCCACAGTGTGAGGGCTCTGCTCATGATGCAGTGGACATCTGTCATGAGACAGTTACTGGGTCTCCAAAACACCTCCTTTGGGGTTCTGGTCCCTCATGTGCACTCCTCAGAGCCACTGGGCTAGAGCTGCCTGGTTTGGCTGAACTGCCTTTGCAAGTCAATGCTACAGAGTCCCAGGCCCTTTAAGGGAGCAGAAGCTCAGGCAGCAAACACAGACCATGAACGACTGGATCTGTCTGCTGACAACTATTTTTGCTTGTCCAGTTTTGTCACAGCTTCTAGAAGTCAGGGTGGTGTTGATTCTAATGTGGACAAAGAGAAGGTATAACTAGGTATACCTTATAAAAGGGTCATCTCTCTGAATCTATGGCCAAATTACTTCTCTAGCTTTTCAGATAAATGTTTTGCACAGCCAAGAAATCCCTGACTCCCAAATTCCTCCCTGTCACATGACCACAGTTGCTTTGTATTTGGAAGCCCATCTGAATTTCATAACCAATAATTTTGTCACTTATTAGCATAATGGTTCACATAAATAGACT
The DNA here is from genome assembly GCA_013398075.1 of Notiomystis cincta. Taxonomy (NCBI): domain Eukaryota; kingdom Metazoa; phylum Chordata; class Aves; order Passeriformes; family Notiomystidae; genus Notiomystis; species Notiomystis cincta. The sequence continues at coordinate 13,087 of VZRX01005619.1, read as the reverse complement.
GCTTGAATATGAATGCAACCATCATCATCACCCTTCACCTTAAACAGGCAAGATGAGTGCAGTGGGTCTGCACTGATCATCCTGCAGACCATGTTTCAGCCTTGAAAAACTCTCTTTTCTTTGAGAAAGGATCTGGCTGTAATTAGCACTGTACTGACACATGGCAGTTGCTGTCTCAAAGAAGTTGCTATGCCAAAAAGATATGACATGTATTTTTAGACAACACTTTAGGGTAAATCAACAGCCAGGTACTTTCCAGGTACCTATGATACCACTGCTTCCCTATCGAAAATGAAAGCCTGAATAGTATAAGAACAGCTGAGATATTTAACCTGTTCACTTTCATAACTTTTGTTTTATATCACCAGTGATACACAGCATGGAAAGTGGGATTCTTAGGCATTACTTCTCCTTGGGCTCCCAAGCAGGTATTACTCCATCTCCAGCCTTCAAATGCACATTTACACAGACTCATTGTCTCAAACGTGCCTGTGCCCCATTAAACTCCCAGCTGTAGTACTGGAACGTGTGCTCCAGAGAGTCTGCCTGGCACTGGTCTCACATCCTTTCCATATGTATATGAAGGAGGCAACAAGAATAGTGCCAGATGGCAATGGGAATGGAAATGATATGACGTACATATGTGATGCGATTTTCTTTCTTTTTTTTTTTTAACTTGTGAATAAAGCATCTTGTGAAAAGAGGAATTAGATGCAGTATTTATAACAGTCCTTCATAAACATCCCCAAATTCCAAGCAGAAGACAAAAGGCATGAATCATATCACAGCAGGCGCTGTGGCTGGGGAAGTGGCCTTTATGAAGATTGCTTCCGTAATTTGGGCTCCAGAATGAAAGAGTGCTGCTCTTAGGAGATCTGTAGGAAGTTGATAATGGCTTATTTAATTGTAGTATCACTAATAAAATCTGTGTTTTCATCAGGAACATTTCCTTAGCTAAAAATGCCATGATTCTTCAACTGTGGTTTGATCCTGTTCATTTTGTCTATAAATGATATAATGCCAAAAAAATAAATTAGGACATTATAGTTTCCTTTAAAAGGAAACTTTTAGACTGCGGCTGCAATCCACACGATAGAAGATGATAATCCCATAACAACTGACTTGGTATGCAGAAATAAAACAATTACTCATAAACCAGAGATCATAAAGCAAGGAAATTTGTTCTCTATCAGTTATAGAGGAAATGAGACTACAGTTTGCTCTTTATGACTTGACAGATAAAAATGTCTCATTAATTGAGTCTTGTCATTAAATGAATTCTCCCCTTGCATAATTCTCCAGCAGTTTTGGTAGCAGTTTTATGTTCTTAATCTATTTGGTGACATTGAACCTGCATTGTATTCCTTGTACCAGAAGAGTATCATCCCATTCATATTAGTTATGGGAAAATCCTGAAACAAGAAAGGATGTGATCTGAAGCAACTTCTGATGTCTGCACTGAAAAGCATAAGACCATCTAGATTCACAGGATTGATGGACACCAAGAATCAAATCAAAGGGATCTACTCATACCAGTCTTTTTCAGATGTATCTGACTTCAGACAACCACAACGGAAAATAGTAGATATCAATATAATTTAAAATTAAAATATAAACTACTAACCTACCTGTTTTTCCCACTCTTACACAGAAGAATTTGGGCAAAGCTGACAGCAAATCTCAGATCATGCAGCAATGCCAGCCTTGATTTTTAGCTAGATTTTTTTTCCTACTGAAAATAGACAGGGATTTTTTGGAAAGCAAATGGCATTAATGAGCAGTATGTATTGCTGGACTCAGACATCTGTGAATACATTCCCTGTACACATACAACAGAAGGGAACAGGCTCCTGTAAATCACAGGGAGATGTAAGGCAGTGGTGGCCAACAAATACCCAATGACTAGGTGCAAATAGCATGATTATCACTACCCCTGACGCTGGCCTTGTGCCTTGTTTTGTGGGCCCTGCAAGGCCTGGTTTGCAGTTTCCTTACCTTTGTACCAGTTGTCTCCAGTGCAGAGGCTGCAGCTGGATCCAGAACATACACAGAGGGCACAAAAGATGTGTGGATCAGAAGGTGAAGAAACTCTTCTTCCTGCACAAAGACATTTTGGCACAATCCACCTTGCCCTGTTTAAAGTGCTCAGCAGCTGAGCATTCCTTCATGGCATTTTCCACTAGAGAAGTGCTCAAGGTCAGGGCAGAAAGACAGGCAGAGTTCAGTGAGGAATCCTGCACAGTACCACTGCCTTGGTGGCTAAGCATCAGGAAAGACAGGAGGAAGAGGATACAATGAGATTTTATTGGGAATATAACACTTCCAGATTGTTAGGACTGCAGTCCAGCTAAGGAAAGATAAGGCTGGAGCATTCCTTTGTACTTTACCACCAAACCAAAGAACTTCAAATGATAGCTGACAACAGCTTTAAGGGGGGAAAATGGATGAAAGCAGAGCTTTCTCGAGCAAAGCTTCAAAGTGTGAAAGACAAAGAAATTCCCCGAGCTGCCTACTTGCAGGCAGCACCAGACTGCCTGCAGAGGACTCCAGACAATAACAACAGCCTCAGAGGGATAGGCAAGATAGGATATCATGGTAACTGCAAAATCAAATATTGCCAGATATTGCCATCCCAGTCCCACATCGGAAATGGCTGGAATGATAACCAGGGCTCCCCAACAGCCATTTTGCAGATTGTGTGATATTGCATAGCATTCAGGAAGGTTCACCAGCCTGAAAAATGCGTGGGAGGGAGGAAGACTGATTGCACAGAAATGTACAGTGCAGTCGTGGCTGAAAGCTACGAGTTGTTATTGCTGTCATGCAAATTGGAACAAATTTGGTCACATTCTACACAGTATATATTTTCATCAGCAGGGAAAAAAATTCTACAGACAGTATTTTTGAAAATGAGAAGTTCCAGGTATGATCAGAAAATAAAGACTGTCAGTTTTGGCTAGCTGAAGGAATGGTTGATATTCAGGGAAAAAAATTATCTTAGGGCATAATTATTACCTTGATTTCAGTTTTGTTGTCTAGCTAATGGGACTCAGCAACTGAGACAGGCTTGCTCTGATAATGCTGGCAGGATCACAACACTGAGGATGACAGCTTATTTTCTCATGACTTCTTAACATACAGAGGATTGTCTTACTGATAGACATTAATATGACAATGCTGCAGCTGCCTCCATCAGATGTGTTCCCCAGGGTTGTTAAAGCATCTGTCACTTTTCACCTTTCTGAAGTAATTGCAATTGTCTTCTACCTGCATTGTCTTCTCATCATTCTGCTGAGATATTTCTACACTACATCCATTATTGCAGGGGAATGAATAATATATCATCAACAAGCCACTCACTTTGTCTTTCTAAATTCCTTTATCACTATAGAACACATTAATGTATTATAATAGTTATGCTTGTGTCCTAATCTGCATCCATTGCATTCTTTCCATTATGTGCAGTGATGATATGGTTGTTGCACAGCTATTATTGCTAATATCCATTAAATATCACAAATACTCTTTTTTTCTTCTTTTTTTTTTTTTATAGGACCAATAGATCTAGAAATCCCACCTTGCTCAGATTTTTTTTCCACTGTAAATTCATCTTTGGAAAGAATTTTTATTGTGTTTTAACAATTTTTTCTCCCATATGCTGCTCAAAAATAGTGTTACTATTCAAAAGCCTTTCATCATTCATTAGAAGATTGCTGTAGGAGGGTAAGGGAGGAGAGCAGAAGGGAGGGGAGGCAGCAGAGGAACCTCCATCTCACATGCTTCTCCTTAGATTTGCTGGAGTTATCCTCAGTGTTTTGACCCTCCCTGGGTCTTAAAACCTGCTTCTTGCAAGAAATCTGGCCACTGAAATGGATGTAATAAAAGAAGAATGTTCAGAACTTCACTCTCCTGTAGGCATGATTTTTTAAATCTTATTATAAATTTCCACCATTTACTATGGGATTTCACCCAATTATGAAATTGGGCTGAATTGTCTACTAGCTTAGAAACAAAATCCACTCTCAAAATTCTAGAAATAGTATCATTCCCTCTCTCATACAGTGTTCCCTGAACCCTGAAAGTACACCCATTTCTTCAGTTATGCTCATTAAACAGGTAATTAGTATAATGGATTTTTAAGAGTCTTAGGTGATTTCACAAAAAATATCAAATATTTTATATTGAGTTCTGCATGAATGAACTGTGAAACTGTATTTGACTTAGACTGAAGAACTGCACTAGGATGGAGAATCAAATCAGTCTTTAATCAGTAATTTCAGGATGCTTACTTATTAAGAATATGTATTTTGCTACCCTCAATTAAAGAATGTTTAAGGCTACATTCATTTCAGCAGCTTTTCAAAGACAGGTAAATAGAACCAATCTTACTAAGAAAGAAGTATCAAATGCAGTGCAAATTAGTTAAAATACTGGTACCAAATTTTCTTCAGAAGATGCAAGAATGAGGATGAAGTCAATCTCGGGTCCCTCAAATCATCCCAAAATGAGGTATCTAATCTATACCACATGCCCAGGGAACAGCATGGGGAGAAAAGAGATGGGAACCCACAGCCAACCCAGCTCCACCTCAACCACTTTTTACCTCTCTTCATCCAGCTTTTGACAAGCAGTCAACAAACAGTATACAGCACATTGCCTGTGCTTTGCATACAACCAAAAGAAATTAAAAGTGCAAATGAAACTGCAACAACAATCATGTCAGATCTCCTGCAAACTTAATTTGCTCACAGCAACAAAGAACAATTTCCAGAGAGGACCTCAGTGTAACAGCCAGTGAAGGTACCGTTTAATGAAAAGTTTCAGTATCTTTAACCACGAGCCTTGCTGTCTGTCGCGGTTTGGACAGGTGTTTACCAAGGCAGGAGCCTCCCTTGAAATGTGAAATGTGAACCCCCCTTCCCTCCAAGTTAGTAATATTTTGAAATCAAGGGGCTCTCAGGCANAGGTGAAAAGAGTTCCCCTCTCAGCGAGATATTAACGGGACACCAACCTCTGCGGCCGCGGCAGGAGAAACAGGCTGGGCTGGAACCGCGGTGACGAGCGAGCTCCTCTCCCCCGGTCACAGCTCCACGCGTCCTCCTCCGAAAGCCGAGAGCAGCAGCAGCCTGAGGGCCAGGTCAGGGCTCCGGAAGGCTGAACCGGCGAGCGGGACCGGGCTGTGTCCCAGCCCCCACCAGCTCCACCCCTCGCGGGGTCTCTGTCCCTTCCTGAGAAACCCCCAGACAGGGAGGTGCCACACTGACATGCTCACTGGGTTTAGTGACATCCATTGTAATCCTTAAGTACTGGTTATTAGCATTTCTAAGGAGGAAAAAATTTCTCTAAAAAAACGTCGACACTGTCAGTCACATCATTAAAAATGTAGTATTTAACTTACAGAGCAAAGGAGGACAGCCTGAGGCTGTCATGTAGGCAAAGCATTGGAGTGGTTTGGTCAAACACTATCTGATCTGCAATAGATCTTAACAGTGTAAAGTACCATTAGTGGTTTGGATAGGGATAAGGCATGCCAAAATTGGACTTCCTCTTTTATTAAAACAAAGCCTGAGGGCAATAACAGTGACAGTCAGAAGTGTTACTCTAATTCAGAGATTAAAAGGAAATAGCTGAGCATGGAGATATCAGAAGTCAATCTCCCCTTGATTCACATGGTAAGTAAGATCTTTTAAATAGTTATATTTGTTGTTGATATCTTCTGAACATGCCAAAAAGCCAGGCCAAAGAAACACAACTCACCTCTCACCATCTCAAGAACCCGAGCTTACAGGTGGGTTGGTTGTAGACATGAGCAAGGCTGGTACCTCCTGCACTGACAGAGCTCTTCTGGAGCCCCAGAGGAGTGCCAGTCCCTCAAGAAACACAAAGACAAGCAACACAGAGGGGGCTCTCTACCAGTTTCTCTCTTCTAAAAACTAAACAAAAGCCACAGTCAGAAAATTCGAAATAGAAAGGACAAAATTCAAGCCATAATATTTCTCAATGACTGTGTATTCATTTGTCTCTTAAAACATTTTCTGAGGATTTTTTATAAAACAACAGTATTGTGATATCAGTCCAGCCTGCAGAAAGTTTAAAACAAAAGAAGAGGGGGGAAAAAAAAGTATTTCACATACTCACTGTTCCACACATCTGGCTTTTCCCAGGGAAACATTATTTACTCTTGAATACAGTATGTGAAATTGCAAATCTATTTTATGAATCTATTTGAATCACTGAAAATATTTAGTAATGTCTTTCCTAATGTGTTTTTGTTTCAAAAATAATAGAAATGTTTTGCTTTGAAAGAGGAACTTTTCTCATGTTGCCCTGGAGAATGCATCCAAGTTCAGGCTCAAAATATACTTGTAAAGGGTTTTCTTGCCAATATAGAATAAAGAGAATTTATTCAAGTTCAAAAAGAAAAGGTGTGAGAAGGCATAATCACTTCAACTTAGAGACTGGATTGCCAGTGTTGAAATGGGTGTGGATGGAGCAGGACAGGCAGAGAGTGAAACCAGTGTAAAATGATAGGGAAGCTGGCTGGTTTCATGGAGAGCAACTTGATCTTCTGGTGACAACATGGCTTTTTGGTTCCCATCTCTTTTGCATGCTTCCCAGCTTCACTCACCTGACATCTGCAAAGAGATGGAAACAATTATGGAAGGAGGCCCAGCTGCTTCTTTGAGGTGTCAATGCTGGGGCATAAGGCATGGAAACAACAGTGGGCATTCCCAGGCCTCAGGCACACCAGGGAGACAAGAGCCCCCAGGGCCATCAAAAGGCCTCAGCTAAAGAGAAGTGGTCAGAGGAAAGGGGATGTAGAAAGCTGAGCATAAAATGCACCAAAGGAGGGCACAGGGTACCAGGGAGTTTGGAGTGGCAGAGAGGAAAATCATCACAACACAGTCAATGAGAATCAGCAGCAGAGAAGAAAAGAAAACAAAAAAAAATCCCTGAGTCAGGCACTACTTTTTTATGTTTGCCAAATTAATTTTGCAGTTAAGTCCCTAAGTGCTTTATTAGCTGTTCTTTTTCCCATTAAGCAGTTTTAGCAGCCATGGGCATGCCATACAAATCCAGTCAGGGAAAGCAGACAGCATAGTTATGAACAGGAGGTTCAGTGTCTGTAAGGCACACTGTCACTATCAACTTTGTTATGCAAAAACACTTGATAACTGGTTTCCCATTTCCCCACCACAATCCTAATTTTTTTAATAGACAGAAGGCAAAACTTGCTGCTCCAAGTGAGGCAAGCTTAAAGCTCAGCAAGTTCTGATCACACTCAGGAAATCACTTTCAAAGCTGTCTGAAAAATACTTGTACCTTCTCATAGAAAAAACAACCACCCCCAGGCCCATGCAAAAAATACAAAGTTTTTCCAGGATGTTATGCAAACTTATACATTTATACAGCTGAATAATTCAGGGCAAAACTGCCTGTAACTAATTGTACATGTTATAGCCCAAAGTGCACATCTTCATGCAAATTTATTTGAGCAGCTTCTCCTTTTTGTTAATTCATACAGCCTTTGCCTTGTATGCTCCCGTTTTTATGCTCCCAGTTTTTATGAAAATTTCAAAATGCTAGCTCTATACTTCTACCAGCACTGCAGTCCTACTGAAATAAGTATGGCCACATCGAGTAGTCAAAAATCCATCTACTTCAAATTCCCTTCTCTGGCAGTGGCAAATAACAGATGCTCAGAAAACAGATTAAAGAACATATGATGACTGTTCCCAGGATACCTCCCCTGCTTCTAGGAATCATCAGTTCAGGAACTTCTTGAACCAGGAACTTCATCTGTCATGGTTAGGTTATTTGGTTTAATAAGTCCCTGAAGGACCTGTTTAAGGTGCTTAACCTGAGTCTTCACACTTATCATTCAATTGGCTAAACTCAGAACTTCCCTTTTATGAGCTCAAATTTCCAAAGGAATGGAGTTGATTTATTATTTACTTCTCCTGTGGGAGCAATAAATAGCATTCCACACTATTCTAGTAGAAATTAATTTATGATGATGGCTAAAGCTCGATCCAAGTGCCATATTATTTCCATCAATATTGCCCCATCTTCCTCTATAAGAAATCTTGCAAGGCACTTGTCTGAAAACAGTACATGACAAATCTGCTTCAGGTATTGTGATAATCTGTAAGAACCCAGGGAATTTTCTGCGGCTGTTCTATGACACCTAAGAGACCACCTGGAGACCTAATGTCCCTGCAACTATATTTTTTTTTAAAAGGGTGTAATTTGGATTAATACCCAGTGATGTTTATATGCACAGGGAAGGAATTATTTCAGTTAAAGGATAGGACATATTGAACATCATTGCAGGTGTTTCTGAACAGATCTGGGCAGATGTTTGGAAAATCTGGAAAAGGGTGTATTTGGGTATTTTCTGGTGGACAGGAATAAGGACTGATAAATAATTGTGTCCCCTGCTGCTTTGAATGTCAAGAATAGTTTTGGTGGTCAGTTGGTGGAGGAAAAATACCATTACCATGTAAACCACAGCAACGCAGACTGAAGTCTTGCTTCCTCTGAAATCTTTCACAGGTTCACCTTCGAGACCATCTTATTTTTCCCCTGAGAATCTAAAACTGGAAAGAGCACACGAAATCCCTGTCTGGGCTACAGACACAGTCTCACTCACCCTAACTCAAACTCCTGCAAGCGATGAAGCCTTTGTCACTGATCTCAAGAGTTCAGCAGGACTGCTCAGGCTCAAGCCTGATGCACAGTCCTCTGGGAGAACAGCAGCAAATCTCTCACTGACTTCGAAAGAGGAGAACAGCTCATCATCTGTCACCACCTGCCTGATGATACTCAGCTTAAACACTTGTGTCCTAAACACTGCATTCTGCTTATGTGAAGCTCCTCACAAAATCCGCTGCTTCTCTTGAGGGTGATAGCAGACGACAAGTCCTTATCTCTGGAAAGGGAATGCAGCTGGCCAGTCCCAACAACTTACTAGGAATGAAAAGCACTTTCACTTAGCAAACAGGGAAAGAACTTTGCTCTAGCAAAATTTTAAGAACAGATGAAATTTAATATCCTCCTGCAAGAGAACAGCATGTGACTCAAAGGCAGCCACTCCAACTCTGCCCCAGCTGCTTACTTTCAGTTCCTCCTTAAGGAACTGTTTACATGAAATAAATGTAAATTTTAAAAAGAAAAGAAACTTGCTGTTTCAGATTAAAAGATGCAGAAGGATGCCTCTGCCCACTTCTGGAAACGGGTGAAGTGAAATACAGACCGAAGAGAGGAGGACTTTGCTGAGTCACGGTAACCAGGGATATCTCCAGCGCACTGCTGCTGATCATTGCCACCCAGTACACAGCTCCGAAAGGAGGGGTCAGGGAGTGGCAGCCAGCACAGCATTACCAGTACCACCAGTTATTTTTCAAAGCACGACCAAGGTGCTGAACTGGAGCTGTAAAATGGCTCACTAGAAATTCTGTATTAAGCAATGCAGTCAGATGTAAACAACTTACATCAGCTATCTACAGTGAAGAGCTATCACATGCTTGGTACATAAAAGTGATTGAAAGCAAAACGGGAAGGAAAACAAAAGCTCAAATCACCTCAAACAGAACCAAGCAGCTGCATTAAATAAATTTCAAATCCTCAAGTAGTCTGAAAGCCAGTCTCAGCAGATCTAGTAGCCCTTGTATCTTTGTTTAGGACTGGGCAAAACCACAATGTGCTGTCTGCATAAGCTGCACCTGAACACAGCGAGAAGGGAGCTGCTAAATTCTTCTCCACTGAGTCATCTAAACAGAAAAGCCACCAGTGTGAAGGGCTTTCAAAAGAAGTATCTAAATCTGAGATGTGAAAAAACCAGAGCTGAACAAGGATGATTTGCAAATACGTAAGTATGAGAGGTAAAAGACCGAAAAGCAAAACCACTGAATAAGCCACACCATTTAGAAATAGTTGCTGTTATGTGGTGTGTGAGATGAGAAACCAGCAAGAACTTTCTTATTCAGAAAAAAATAAATATATCCTGATGCCTTACATATGCTTAAGGATTCAAACAAGAACAAATTTTCAACACAATACTTTAGAAGAGTAAAAAGTGCCATATGGAATGGAGACTGCAGTTAGCAGTGGTGCTGGTGCTACGACAGAGGTGTTCAGAACACCCCATTTTCAGGAACACAAAGTCAGTGGGATGCTGTTGCCCACACTTTTACAGTTACATCTAAACTTATGTATGCCTCTGCAGAATTACATTACTTACTCCCTTCTCCTTTCTCCAACATTTGGAGAACTTCCTTCATTTGCCCTGATCATGGGCATGGCACAGGGTATGAAAGGTTTCTGCAGACTGCAGATCAAACTGACTATCTGCCAAAATATACTTCTCTTCCCTTTTTAGGTTCCTTTTTAAAATTTGTTTTAACCATTGTTATCAAGATAGCCTTGAAAACATGAGTTGAACATTAGTAGAAACAGTACAGTAATGTTACTCTGTAATCCATAAATGACATGTAGAGGTCTAAGGTTCTCAGTAGATTGTTAACACAGTAAATTAAAGCCAACTCAATTAGAAGGCAATTAAAATCACATTTTACATGTCAATAATACTTATTAAAGCACTACTGATGTTTTCAGCAAAATATTTCAGCAAAGCATTTTTCCAGCGTCTTCACCTTCATCAAAAGAATCTGCTGGGGAAAAAAATGTTTATAATATCAATGATTTGTGTAAACATAATTCCTTGAAGTGCAGGAGGCTTTATTTGAACACTTATATAACTGAAGGTAACTTAATGCCTGAGTAGTGCTGGTGGGATTTCTCAAAAGTCCCCTAATAGTCTCAACTTTGAACTTCATTGCATGCCTCCCTTTTTGCACATCTTGACAGACAAGCAACATACCACCTTCAAAGAGCAGTAATTTGTTTGGGCTTTAGATTTTTTTTATTGGAAGCTTAGAAAGTGCTCCCTGAAAGCCTGACCTCTACAATGAATGCATGTGTTTCTTCGATTCTTCACACATTGAGGATGTCATAAACAAAAAGCAAACTGGAGTGCAAACTGCAGAGCTGCAGCCACCACTTGCCTTTGATTTTGTGAGGTCTGTTCATGGGATGTTACTCAAATTTGGGCCAGTGTGAATACTGGTGGCAGGGGACAAAGGAAGCTAGCTTGCCACGTATTGTGTTATTTGGAAATGCTCAACTTCAAACAATAAGCATCACCAAGCTAAGTCTGATCTTAAAAGTCCAACCATATCTATTGCTTTTAGTTCCCCTTGCAGGGGGAGACTGGAAACAAATGAGGGCCAAGTCTCTTCCAACGCATCTGCCTGAGGGGAATATGTTGTGTCAGCACTGGAAGATATTCAAGAACAGGCTTTGAGCTGTTGCACAGAGGTAAAAAGGTGCTCCAAGGTGACCAGCTCAGGCTGCAGCTTTGCCTTCAGCACTGGTGAGATCACAGCTTTGCTGGAGCCACTTGACTCTGCAAACCCAAGCCCAAAATTAAACACAGTTACTAGGAAGGAAAGAAGCAGAGGAGCTCTCCAGAACACAGATCTGCAACTCCATTCTTTGGCACTGGGAAGGCTGTCCTTAAGGAGCTGTGCATTAAAACAAGTTTGGCCAGCAACCTGGACTGCACTCAGGCATTTGTGTTCTTTCGTAAGTGACACGCTCTTCAGCACAGCTGGATCTGGCAAGAAATGGGGCTCTGGACAATATCCATCTGTGGAACAACAGAAAGTTTCAACAGGCTTCAAATCCCTTCTCCACCGTGCTCAAATAAATGCTTACAGGTGGATAAGTGACCTGAACAGCCTCTCTCACCTAGCAGCCTCACATGATTGTTTGGGCTTTACCTTGTGACAAACAAATGCTGTCACAGGTTGAGTTAGACTTCGGACTTGGCCAGGAGAGAAGGACATTACCCTCTACAAGCTGATCTCATGCCAGAGTGGCCCTTTTTTTGAATCAGTCTGCCTCTGTGCCTCTGTGAGCAAGCCTCTATGCTTAGACCAAAGTAGCTCAAGTAAATGATCGAGGCCACTGAGCTTGTACACTGGGTCCATCCTATGCTAAGAGACACTTGACAAGCCAGTGTTGTCCCTAAATTTGGGACTGAATGATGTGTCACATGGCAGTGGACAAATTAAAGCATTACTCAAGATCATATGATCCATGTTACGGATAATCTGTCTTCAAATCAAAACTGCCCTTCATTTTAAGAGAGCAAATACATCAGGGAGACTTTGAAGTTCTGATGTGCTTTTAGCAAATGGGACTTTTTGCAGTCCTTGCAATGGAGAACCAATATTTAAGACTGAAAGGAGGTCCTTCGGGCCTCCCCAGCTATGTCACCACTCCTTGGTGTGCCACGCCTGTGACAAGGCCAGAATGGATCACTCGGTGTTCCCTTGGGAGGACAGTGCAGCAGCTGCCAGGGTGTGTTCCCCGTGCCGTGCAGAGCAGCGTGGGCAGCAGCCGTACCTAAACTGCACCACTGCAAGTGCGCCCCAGCACAGCCTTTCATGAGGAGCTGCAGCAAGTGCCCCAGCAGCTGTTCCAACAGGGACACAGGCCACGAGGCCTTTCCCCTGACACGGCACCAGCTACGCCGAGTGAACGAGATCTATCCCTTCCTGGCAGTGCTGGGCTAATGGGTCAGACTTCATGACACCAGAGGTCTTATCCAACCTAAACAATTTTATGATTCTATTAACGAGAGACCACCTGGTAGCCAACAAATGTTGCTTTTACACACGCTGACAAGCCGAGAGCACACGGAAGGGGAGCGGCTATAATAAAACCTCTAAGCTACATCAGCTGAGAGCGGAGCGTACGGCAGCATGGAGGAGCAGCACGCCGCAGGCTCCTCTTCGACCAGGGACGGCCACTTGGTCCCTGCGCAGGCTGAGCTCCACGCCGGAGTCGCGGCGCTAAACGAGGCCAGAGATGCCGCTGATCACGCAGATTACACACTGCGTTGTGTAAGCAGCCCGAACACGCCGCGGGCCCAGGAAGCGCTGAGTGCTGACATCGACAAGGTGCTGAAGTGTCCGGACCTCTGGCAGCGGCCCCGCGCGTTCCCGCCGCGGGGACAAAC
>VZRX01005618.1:5086-16653 GCA_013398075.1 Notiomystis cincta | reverse complement strand
TATTTTACTCTTTTTTATTCATTTCTAAGTAAGTCCCCTCGGGATGCCAGGACATGGTGAGGATTTTTGTTTTCCAAAAGTGGTTTACAGTAACTAAACCCAATGGATGCCTTATTCCTGAGGATGGCAGGAGTTTTGGGGAGAGGAGCAAGCCCCCATCCCCAGATCCCTGCAGGGATCCGGGCAGGCAGGGATGCCTGGGGCAGGGAGGGGCAGGGAGGGTGTTTCTGTGGAAAGCCAGCCTGGCAGCAGGACGGGACCACACGGAGGAGCTGGGGTCTGAGAGGCGCCTTGGGACCTCAGGCTTGGGCTGACATTCCCGGACCCAGGCGCTGGCCCGACCCCTCCCCTCCCTCAGGGCGTGGCTGGTGCCTTTTGGGGGGTCTCAAGCCCAGGCAGATCATGACAAGCCCAGCACTGCAGCACCCAGACTCTGTGTCCGTGTCCCACGGATCTCCCTCCTTGCAATTCCATAAAAATCCTCTTTAAAACACACGGAGACTTTCCCAAAGCCCCTCGCTGGCTCCCCTGTCCCCTCGCTGCTGTCCAGCAGGCGGGGAGGAAAATCCCTTTTGCAGAAGTCATTCCTTAGTTAAGAGCAGGATTTCCCCCAGGATTAAACCACGGTGACATTTCCTTTCCCTCTGTTTCTTTGGTTCGTTTAACCTGAGCTTGGCAGAGCCCCGAGTTCACTCCAGATTTCGCTCCAGCCTGTAGGGATGAGCGCGTTTTCTGCTGCATCTGTTCCCCAAATTCGGTCCCAAACGGGCCGGAACGGGCGGTGCCGGGAAGCTCCCGCTGCTCCGGAGGCGGATCCGGAGCTGTTCCCACGCGGTTCTTTCCCCTCCCTGGATCTGTCCCGACGGACGCAGCCCCGCCGCAGGGTCCCCTCTGTGCCGCACTCCCGCGATCCGGAATTCCCGCTGCCGGGATCGGGGCAGGTACGGAGCGACCCCCGAGGTGTTCCGTGCCCACCCCCGTCCCGGCCTCGGGAACATCCCGGGGGGCGCTCCCTGAGCCCAGGGGAGCCGACAGAGCCGCGCTCAACACTGCCCCAAAGCCCCTTCTTCTGAGCCCGAAATCCACTGAACCCGAAATCCACTGAGCCCGAAATCCACTGAGCCCTAAAATCCACTGACCCCTAAATCCACTGAGCCCGAAATCCACTGAGCCCTAAAATCCACTGAGCCCGAAATCCACTGAGCCCTAAATCCACTGAGCCCGAAATCCGCTGAGCCCGAAATCCACTGAGCCCTAAAATCCGCTGAGCCCGAAATCCACTGAACCCGAAATCCTGGCAGCCCCAAAGCGTTGAAACAGGAGCAGCTGAGGGTACAGGAGCAGCTGAGGATGCAGGAGGAGCAGAGGATGCAGGAGGAGCTGGAGCAGCTGAGGGTGCAGGAGCTAAGGATGCAGCAGGAGCAGCAGAGGATGCAGGAGGAGCTGGAGCAGCTGAGGGTGCAGAAGGAGCAGAGGATGCAGGAGCAGCTGAGGGTGCAGGGGGAGCAGAGGGTGCAGGAGCAGCTGAGGGTGCAGGAGGAGCCGAGGATGCAGGAGCAGCTGAGGGTGCAGGAGCAGCTGAGGGTGCAGGAGGAGCAGAGGATGCAGGAGGAGCTGGAGCAGCTGAGGGTGCAGGNAGCTGAGGGGGCGGGAGCAGCGGAGGGTGCAGGAGCAGCTGAGGGTGCAGGAGCAGCCGAGGGTGCAGGAACAGCAGAGGGAGCAGCAGTGTTCTGTAGCCGCAGCCTGAGGGACCAGCCCCGTGTCTCCCCTGGGAGCAGCCCCAGGGTCCAGCCCTGTGTCTCCCCTGGGAGCAGCCCCGTGTCTCCCCTGGGAGCAGCCCTGTGTCTCACTTCGATGTGCTCTTGTGTGGGGTGGAGAAGGTGGCCCTGTCGTGCGTTGTTTGTGAGCTGTTCTTCCCCAGAGAGGTGTCCCCATGTAAAATACGTCAGTGCAAAGTGTATATTTTATGTGAGAGGAAAATACATTTTAATAAAGGTAAAGCTTTGTTTAGCTGTAAAAAAATGGCAACTGTTCAAGTGTACAGTAACTTCTTACTAATGTATGAAAATCTGTGATATTTTTGATTTGATTGTATTTGTATTGCCCAAATAAAACATTTTGGCTGTATTGTTCCTAACTCTTACCTTTCCTTTTTAAGGGGGGAGTGTATTTATTTCACACTAATTGACTTTATTTGGGAAAAAAAGAAAGAGGAATGACCAAATTTTCCATAGTGAATTCCCAGTTGCCCTGAGTGAACGTCCCTCTTGTGCTGCAGCTCCTACAATGAATTCCTGGATGGGTTTTCCTGCACGTTGCTGTTTCCTGGTAAAAAAGGAACAATTCTTCAGCTCAGGCAGAGCTTTGGGGAGAGTCCTGGAGGATTATGAGAGGGGAACCCTGGGGGGCTGAGCTGCGACATCCCTGGGGACGGTGGAAAGGAAGGAGGAAAGGGGGAGAATTCCCACTGCCCGAGGGCAGGGCTGGATGGGATATTGGGCAGGAATTGTTCCCTGGGAGGTGGGAGGGGTTGGGATGGAATTCCCAGAGCAGCTGTGGCTGCCCCTGGATCCCTGGCAGTGTCCAAGGCCGGGCTGGATGGGTTTGGAGCAGCCTGGGACAGTGGGAGGTGTCCCTGCCAGGGCAGGGGTGGCTCTGGTTGAGATTCAAGGTCCTTCCCAACCCATCCCAGTCTGGGATTCTGGGATCCTCCCCAGCCCAGCAGTTCTGCTGGCACAGGATGCTGCACAAGCAAACAGACCAGGAAGAGCTCCGAGGAGACCCGCGGTGTCCTGGTTATCCATAAATCCCTGCGAGACAGCTCTGGGCCGCGGGGGAGGCATCCGGGGTGGGGGGAGAGGCAGCTGCGGGGAGGACGGAGCCGCTTTCCAGAGGCAGCAGAGCTGGAGAAGAGTCTGCGTGCGCCCCAGGCACGGCCCCGCCATCGCCCGCCGCAAAGAGACCTCTCGGAGCATCCGCCGCGTTTCCACGGCAACCCCGCCGAGACTGAGCTCCCGCTCCAGCCTTGCTGCGGCACGGGAACGGTGATGGAGTAACAGCGCCCACAAAGCCACACTTCCATCTCCAGAGGCTCTGAAAACACCTCCGAAACATCTGCACCCTCCCGAACCGCCTCACCGGGCGCTGAACCGCAGCTGCCCGGGCCTGGGAGCGCGGGGGCCGGGATGAGGAATATCCCGGAGCCTGAGCCGCTGGAGCGGGGGCCGGGGTGAGGAATATCCCGGAGCCTGCGGCGCTGGAGCGGGGGCCGGGATGAGGAATATCCGGGAGCTGGAATGAGGAATATCCCGGAGCCTGCGGCGCTGGAGCGGGAGCCGGGGCAGGATGGGGAGCGGGGCTGCACTCTGAGGTCTGGGACACCCCGGGGGATGCGGAGCAGCTGAATCCCAAACGAGCCCGCCCCGATAAATTGTTCAGAGGGAGCTGGGTGTAAAAACTCCCGGGAATTGGCTCCAGCTGTCGGTGTCCCCGTCCCCGAGCAGCCCTCCCGACACATCCCAGCCTCATCGTGCCGGGCGATGCTCCACAGCCCCGAGCGTCGCTCCCTCTGCCCCGCCGGGCCGTCTCACAGCCCCGAGCTCGCCCAGCGGCCCAGGGCGTTGGTCCAGAGCCGGGCAGACCCTGGGGCCGGGGCCTTTCCTTGGCATTTCCTTGGCATTTCCTTGGCATTTCCTTGGCATTTCCTTCCTGTGCCCCGAGGAGCCCTGGCTGCACCAACCCCACCTGCCCAGAGGTGTCTCTGAGGTGTCTCTCAGGTGTCTCTGAGCCGGGAACAGCAGCCAAGGGTCGGCATCGCTCCCATTTAGGGACCCCGGGGCTCTGCTGAGCGGCCCTGAATTCCCAGTGGAGAACAAAGAGCCCATTCCAGCGGAGAGGAGAGGAGAGGAAGAGGGAGAGGGAGAGGGAGAAGGAGAGGAAAGGAGAGGATTAAACAAACCGAGGGCAGGGACACCTTCGAGGCACGGGAGGAACCCCTGAAGGGCTGAGCTGCTGCTGGCACCTCGGAGCAGTAACCTCGGAAATCTGCCGACCCCAAGAATCTACTGACCCCAAAAATCTGCCAAACCCGAAAATCTGCCAACCACAAAAATCTACTGATCCCAAAAAATTGCCAAACCCGAAAATCTACTGGCCCCAAAAATCTGCCCAGCCCGGAATTCTGCCCAAGCCCGGAATTCTGCCCAGCCCGAGCCCATCGGGACCGGCAGCCCCGGGGCCGCTCTGCAGCAGCGCAGCTGCCCCGGACACCCCGGCCCGACCTGGGCGCTGGGCGAGCTCCCCGCTGAGCCCCGGGAATTCCAGCAGCATTCCCAGCGCTTTCTGCCGACCCAAGCACACGGAGTCCCACAGCAGCAGCGTCTCCCTGGAACCCTTTCCATGGACACCAGGCTGCTCATCCCAGGGGCAGCACCAGCTCCCTGCTCGGGGGGACGATGCCCTCCTTGAGTTCCCTTTGGTTTTCCCAGAGTGTTTTCCTGAATTCCCTGCCCGAGGGGGAGGTGGAGCCTCCTCCAGCCCGGGGAGGGGAAAAGGAGTGAATTTAAATGCGATCGCTGCTGCTCTACCCGGCTTTGTGGCTCCAATAAACCCTTTAAGAGAGTATCAGGCCGGGTTTATTTTGATGGATTGCACCTGCCCACTCTCTTGCATTTTAAGGTGCCTCATTACCGGCTGCTGAAGAATTTAATTTCTGAGTGTGTGTAATAAACCTTGTACTCCGGCCACTTAATTGGTTCAGCAGAGCTGCTGTGCCTGGGCTGCAAAGCCAATAAAAGGAGCACAAAAAAGAGCAATATGAACAGCTCTGACTTTGTACAGATAAGCTCGGCAGCCAGGTCAGGCTTTAATTAATACATGGAGAGCAAAGAGCGCTGCCTTAAAGAGAGATTAAAGGACTCCTTGTGATTATTTATTTGTTTGTCCATTTTTTTGTCCCAGGCACATTTAACCATCCGTGTCCCTTACAGGATCCTCACCTCTGAGCTCCTGCACCCCAAGAAAAATTAAACTCTGAGGAGTGCAAAGTGCCCAAGAACACTTCAATCATCACCTTTACCAGAGGATCCTTTCTAATAATCACCCTTACCTAGGCTTAAATACTTACTTAGGGTTAAGCTGACTAAGAGTTAAAGTTATTGTGCAATTTCTCTCCCCAGAGATGTTTGCAAATGGATTTCAGAGAGAGACAGGTGGGGTTGGGTGCTCTGAGGGTCTCAGTGGGGGTAACAAAATGTGGTTTGAGTAGCTTGGTCTGCAGGGAGCTAAATGGGGATCAAACAGAAATATTATAAACTTCTCTATAGAAATCACATTATAAATAGAGCTGCAAGCTACTTCTAGGAGTTTTTGCTTCTTGCATGTGGCAATTCCAGCAAGAACCTGGCCTGGCAGCAGCAGGGAATGGAGCTGGGAAGGGCTGGAGAATCCCTGAGGGAGCTGGGAAGGGGCTGGAGAATCCCTGAGGGAGCTGGGAAGGGGCTGGAGAATCCCTGAGGGAGCTGGGAAGGGGCTGGAGAATCCCTGAGGGAGCTGGGAAGGGGCTGGAGAATCCCTGAGGGAGCTGGGAAGGGGCTGGAGAATCCCTGAGGGAGCTGGGAAGGGGCTGGAGAATCCCTGAGGGAGCTGGGAAGGGGCTGGAGAATCCCTGAGGGAGCTGGGAAGGGGCTGGAGAATCCCTGAGGGAGCTGGGAAGGGGCTGGAGAATCCCTGAGGGAGCTGGGAAGGGGCTGGAGAATCCCTGAGGGAGCTGGGAAGGGGCTGGAGAATCCCTGAGGGAGCTGGGAAGGGGCTGGAGAATCCCTGAGGGAGCTGGGAAGGGGCTGGAGAATCCCTGAGGGAGCTGGGAAGGGGCTGGAGAATCCCTGAGGGAGCTGGGAAGGGGCTGGAGAATCCCTGAGGGAGCTGGGAAGGGGCTGGAGAATCCCTGAGGGAGCTGGGAAGGGGCTGGAGAATCCCTGAGGGAGCTGGGAAGGGGCTGGAGAATCCCTGAGGGAGCTGGGAAGGGGCTGGAGAATCCCTGAGGGAGCTGGGAAGGGGCTGGAGAATCCCTGAGGGACCTGGGAAGGGGCTCAGCCTGGAGCAAAGGAGGCTCAGGGGGGACCTTGTGGCTCTGCACAAGTCCCTGACAGGAGGGGGCAGCCAGGGGGATTTGGGATCTGGGAACAGGGACCAGGGACAGGAGGAGAGGGAACGGCCTCAGGCTGGGCTGGGGAGGCTCAGGGTGGATTTTGGGGAATTTCCTCCTGGGAAGGGCTGTGCAGCCCTGGCAGCCTTGTGGGAGCTGGGGAATGGTTGGGCTCCATGGTCTGGGGGGGTTTCCAGCCTGAGCCAGCCCTGGGTTCCACCCCTGCTGGAACACTCGGAGCTCTTACCCCACATCTCCCCCAGCCCCTCCCTGGGAGCAGCACCAGCTCCTTCTGGAGGGGCCACCAGAGCTTCCCTCTGCTCCTAACAACCAACCCCCTCTGGAAAATGCATTTCCTTGCTTTTCCTGCCTGCCAACACAGCAGGATTGTACTGGGATATTTGACTTTCTTGCACAAACGCTGCCTTCATCCCCTGTGATTCTTCCCGGGCACAGGAGTGGCAAATCCCACACCAGACTTTGGTGACTGTGTCTAACAAACGGTGCCTCGAGGCCTGGGGCTGCCTTTACTAAGCACAAATCTTGCTGCCAGGCTGCTTTCCTGTCCTCTCTTCCCAAAAGGAATCTCTGCTGCTGCTGCCCCCTCCTCCCCTTGTGGGCAGGGAGGATCCTTTTCTCCAAGGCTCTGAGCCGAGATTGTTCTCTACACTCCAGAAAAGGGAACCACAACAACCCCAAAGCCTCCCTTTGTCTTTGTTTGCTGCCTCTTTCCTTGGGGAAAGGAAAAGCCAGTGAATTTGGAGTGCTGGGGAGCCCAGAACTGCTCCAGCACCACGGGCACAGCGCTGCTTGGTGGGGCCAGGGAGCCTCAGAGCCCCTCAGCTGCAGGGTGGAACTTCCTGGCGGTACCTGGCTCCCTCCTGAGCCCCAGAGCACCTCTGGAAAGGGAATTCCCTTCTCTGTTTCCCGGGGGTTTAGGGACAGAAACCCTCGGGGGAAGTTCAGAGGGCAAAGCTGCAGCCCCGAGCCACCTCCCACAAAAACAGCAGCAGCAGCAACAAGAAAAACCAAGTGTCCCTTCCCCTTCCCCTTCTCCTTCCCCTTCTCCTTCTCCTTCTCCTTCCCCTTCCCCTTCCCCTTCCCCTTCCCCTNTCCCTTCCCCTTCCCCTTCCCTTCCCTTCCCTTCCCTTCCAGCCACGGGAGATGTCCTGGACAAGGTGAGCTCCCAGACAACGCCCACAGGACAGAGCTGAGAAGGATGAAAGATTTCAGGTTTCTGGGGCTATTTTGGGAAGAAAGGGATTTGATTTTTTTTTTATTTTTGCACATTTAAACATTCCCCAGATCTCAGGGTGGGAATGAAACTCCAGAGGGAGTTGGAGAGTCCCGTCCTGCAGGGGAGAGTCCTGAGGGCTGCCCAAGGCAGGGGTTGGAACGAGAGGAGCTTTGGGGTCCCTCCCAGCCCAAACCACTCCGTGCCTCTGTGAACACATGGAAGAAGGAAATGCATCCTCGTGTTGACTTCAATCATCTCCTACCCTGCCTGAACTTCCTTTATTTCCTTCCTTACTTTTTATAAAACCTTTTCCTACCCAAACCCCAAAGTTCAATCCCCAGGTCACCCAGGCAGCTCTTTCTCTATGAGTAGTAAAAGTTATATCCAGGAAAATCTAATTTAATCCATCGGTGGGGATGCATAAAGCAAAGTCACACCTTGTGGATGCAGAGTTATTTATGGCTCTGAGTGTTGCTGATCACAGCCATAAATACAGGATGGGTCTCTGGGGAATGGCAGCAAGGCAGTCAATCCTCAGGAGCACCAAGTGGGAATGACTCTGCTGTTCCTGGAATCACCATAGGCTCTCCCGGGCTGCAGGGACCCAGAGGATCCGGGATCCAGCTCCTGGCCCTGCACAGACCCACCCTGTGCTGGTCCAACCCCCCTGAGCCCGGACAGAACTCCCAGAACAATTCCTGTAATTTCTGGGTGCAGGCAGCTGCTCTGGCTGTCCCCACCTCCCGTCCTGTCTGGGATCCAGGCTGCTCCCTGCCTGCAGGATGGCTGGATGTTCCCAGTGCTGCTCAGGCGGGTTTGGGGAGCTCAGCTGGATGTTCCCAGTGCTGCTCAGGTGGGTTTGGGGAGCTCAGCTGGATGTTCCCTGTGCTGCACAGGCGGGTTTGGGGAGCTCAGCTGGATGTTCCCTGTGCTGCTCAGGCGGGTTTGGGGAGCTCAGCTGGATGTTCCCAGTGCTGCTCAGGCGGGTTTGGGGAGCTCAGCTGGATGTTCCCAGTGCTGCTCAGGTGGGTTTGGGGAGCTCAGCTGGATGTTCCCTGTGCTGCACAGGCGGGTTTGGGGAGCTCAGCTGGATGTTCCCTGTGCTGCTCAGGCGGGTTTGGGGAGCTCAGCTGGATGTTCCCAGTGCTGCTCAGGCGGGTTTGGGGAGCTCAGCTGGATGTTCCCAGTGCTGCTNCCTCCTCCTCCTCCTCCTCCTCCTCCTCCTGCTCCTGCTCCTCCTGCTCCTGCTGCTCCTGCAGCCCCCGGCGCTCGCTCCTCGCTGCACACGCGGAGCTGCGGAGCTGCGGAGCTGTGGATCTGACCACGCTCTGTCTCCTCTTTAAACCCTTTGAGGGGCTTTCCCAGTACATCCCAGTAAACCCCGTTGTTGCCCCTCTCAGGCCCCTGCCAGGACGTGCTTCAGGGCCGGGAGCCCCTTTAACCCCCCTGGTAAAGCACAACAAATGCAGCTCCTGCAAAAAGCCACCCTGGGCCCCTCAAAGCGCCAAACTCCACAGGCTGGGAGCTCCGAACCCAAACTATCCAGCAGCCAGCAGGAAAACCGGGCACTCCGCAGGAATTCCAGGAGGGAATTCTGTCACGGGGCTGTGCCCCGAGCTCCCCGAGCCCTCCAGCGCCTGCCCAGCCCTGCCCGTGCACCCCGAGCCCTCCAGTTTGCCTGACTGGGGAAGGAACCCCCAGAAAAGCATTCCCGACGCCCCTCTCGCCTCTGGACACTGAGGAGAAGCTGGGGAGCAGGGGAGGGAAAGCCCCGGGGCGGGCAGAGGTTCCTCCCCTCGAGCTTTGATCAGCTCCAGGAGTTTCCTGCTCCCTGCCCTCGGGTGTTCCCACACCGGGCATTCCCTGGGCAGTGACAGCTTCCAGCACGGGAGGCAGCTGCGTTCCCGGGAATGGGATGGGAGCACGTTCTGGCCAGAAAGAGAAAGGTTCTGTGATCCAAATAAAAGCATATTGCTTAAAAACAGCTTTTCCCCCTTTCAAAAGGGAAAAAAACCTGGAACTTATTCCTTCTCCCTCCTGCTGATATTAAGTTTTACACTCCAGGAATTGTCCAAGGATCACCAAGTGAAAATACAGGATCTCTGATTGCACTGAGTCTCCCCAGGAAACACCTCCCACCGTTCAAATTCCCATTTTCTGCCTCGTTCCTCGCTTTGGAGCATCCTTTCAGAGCATGGGCATGTGCTCTTCCCCACATTATTTTTCCCTGCCTTCTTTTATCAATTCATTTTGCTTTGGCAATCTGAAATTCCTATTTTTATCTGTGCAAGGCAGCCTTGCAGAGACGTGCTGGGTTCGGAGTGGAAGCGATAAACCCCCGGAAACCCAGAGATAACGGCAGAATTTGCCTTCTGTACTTCCATTCTTCTCCTTCTGCCAAGTCTGAAATGCAAATCACAGGGACCTGTGGTGTAGTGCTTAAAGGCAAACAAATGCAGCTTCAAGTCAAAAATCTTACAAAGAGCCAGAACAGGCTCCGAGGATTCCCAGGCTCGGGCTGGAGCTCGGAAATGCCACAGAAGGCACATTTCATCCGGAATGTGACGTGTCAGGACAATCTGGGCAGCAAATTAACTCCCAGGCTGTCTCTGTGACATTTATCTCAAGTACCCAGTTGCTCACTGGCACTTTCTGCCCCTCATTATTGTCCCTCTTCAGCCCTAACAAAATTCCCGCTGGTTTTGGTATTCCCCGCGCCCTTCCAACCACACCCCGTCCTCGGGAGAGGGGAGAGGAACCTCCTGGGGCTGGGGACACGGGGGGGACACTTCTCCTTCCAAAATCTGGGACAGTCAGCTCCAGGGAGCTCCAGGATTGGAGCTGGTTTGTCCATTGCTGAAAGATTTCCTGACCTGGGCAGTGCTGAGACCCCTCCAGTGCTGGGGCAGGATGGGGACCTTTGGGACAGGAGAGACCCCGAGGGGCTGGAGCTGTCCAGGGCAGGGAACAGAGCTGGGAAGGGGCTGGAGAATCCCTGAGGGAGCTGAGAAGGGGCTCAGCCTGGAGCAAAGGAGGCTCAGGGGGGACCTTGTGGCTCTGCACAAGTCCCTGACAGGAGGGGGCAGCCGGGGGGATTTGGGATCTGGGACCAGGGACAGGAGGAGAGGGAACGGCCTCAGGCTGGGCCAGGGCAGGCTCAGGGTGGGATCAGCAGGAATTTCCCCGTGGAAAGGGTGCCCAGGCCTTGGAAGTGCCCAGGGAGGTTTGGAGTGCCCATCCCTGGAGGTGTCCAGGGAATTCCTGGAGGTGGCACTGGGTGCTCTGGGCTGGGGACAGGGTGGGGTCAGGCACAGCTGGGACTGGGTGATCCTGGAAGGATTTTCCAGCCCAAATGGATCAGTAATGTGGGATCCTGCCCAGGGCACACGAGGACAGGGGTGCAGCCTCCCCCAGAGGGAGATCCCTGATCCTGCTGCTGCCAGGCAGAGCACAAACCTCAGGCAGCGACAGCCTTTGAACCAAAATCCACCTCTGGCTTCTAATCCCGGGTTCTGCTTCAGAACTGGGATGACAGAAAGGTCAGAAGCCACAGCTCTTATTTCCAGCGTCCTTCTGTGCTCCTTTGCAGATGGAAGAGTTCAACCTTTAAGCTTCCCCCACACCTCTGTGGTTCCATCTCCTTTTCTAAGGATTGTTCAATAATAACAAATCCGATTTCTCCTCAGCAGCCGGCGACGTTCTGCTTCTTAGAAATACTTAGGAAGAAAGGAATCATAAAATATTGAACATATCACACAAGAGCTGCATGTAGGACTCCAGTCACTCTGAAACAGACTTAGTTTTTTGTCTCCTGAACAGAACCTCATAGTAAGGAACAAGAACATAAAAGGAGCAATAACAGATAACACAGAGCTGAAAAATTGTTTCTCTGAATATTAGAGCAATGTACTTGTGATAAATGATCCTCCCCTGGCATCGTCTGCCCCAGAAAAGCCTCCCAGGGGCTGTTGGGTGGAACCTCAGCGTTTCCTCGAGCAGCCTTTGCTGTGAGGCAGAGCCGGCCGAGGGCAGGGCTGCCTGGGGGCTCTGAGGGGCTCTGCGGGCTCTGAGGGGCTCTGAGGGGCTCTGAGGGGCTCTGAGGGCTCTGAGGGCTCTGCGGGGCTCTGAGGGGCTCTGAGGGGCTCTGAGGGCTCTGAGGGCTCTGCGGGCTCTGAGGGCTCTGAG
>VZRX01005617.1:0-22828 GCA_013398075.1 Notiomystis cincta | reverse complement strand
TAGGAACTTTCTAAGTTTAGTACTTTTTCCAGTGATATGTTTCTGAGATTGAAACCTGTTGAAATAACAGTATGGAATTAGGCCCTGACAGATAACAATCATTTCTTGTAATCTTCTGTATTAGGTTTTCTGCTTGAGATCCTTGTTTGACAAAAATGTTTAAAATTCTCTTTTCTTGCTTAGGATGCTAAAAAGCAGATGGTTTGTGGTTGTATGCCAAATGGAACTTATTTGGTGTTTTCTTCTGGTTAATTTTTTGGTTTATACTTTCTACTGTGAAATATTCAAATGAAAAAACTTAAAAACATGTTCTATCAGACTAGTGCTAGAAAGAGGTATTACTAATTTGATTTTCATTGCTGGATGGTTTGATGGCCAGTCTACTAATTCAAGAA
Source organism: Notiomystis cincta (assembly GCA_013398075.1). NCBI lineage: Eukaryota > Metazoa > Chordata > Aves > Passeriformes > Notiomystidae > Notiomystis > Notiomystis cincta. The sequence continues at coordinate 22,433 of VZRX01005617.1, read as the reverse complement.
TGCTGCAGTAAAATAACACAAATGGTAGGAAATAAGGTTTAAACTTACTACCAGCAAAACAATAGTTGTTGAAAACAAAATTTATATGCATTAAGAACACTCTGTTGTGTTCCTCTGAGTGGCAGCCAAATAACAAGGCGTATTTTAAAAAGAAGGGATAAGTCCATTGTTTGCAGTAACTGGTAAAGCAAGATAAACCAAACTGGCCAGGAGCTGAAGGATACAAAATGACAAAAAGCTGATGGTAGGGGAATAAGGTTAGTCTCAAATAGTAAGCAGGGATGAGAAGGAATGAGGGGAACGTTCTGCCAGAGGACACAATGTTCTGTTAGCAATATACCAGTTATGGAATACGTATTTTTCTTCTCCCCATCCCTTAACTGTGTGAGTGTCTGAGCCAATTGTTTAACTAGTTTTAATTTGCATTCTTTCAGTGATTGTTACATGTATTTATTACTTTTCCACATCAATTATAGGGTCGCTGTGTTTGGATTAATCCTTCTCAAAAATCAGATGAAGAAGAAGAAATTGATGAAGATGAGGAAGACAAAGAGGAGGAGGGAGAACCAGAGGAAGAAAGAGGACCACCCCTTCTTACTCTAATTTCTGAAGATGAAGGTATTCTTCATGGAATATGAAGTTTTTGATAGCCACTAGGAATGTTGTCATTTATTTCTATATATTTGAAGTTATAGAACTCTTACACTTCTTGGAGCAATATACTTTGCCTCTGTAGGGTAAACATACTTTTCCAAAATGAATCAAAAGCAAAATAGTTTACAGTATTGACAGTAAAACCAAAATAACCAGGTTTACTAGGAACTCATCTGGTGGAGATTAACTGAAAAAAATAACTTGGACTTGTTAGTTTATTGCAAGTTTGAAACAGCTCAGTACATGAAATAGATTCAGCTGTTTTTATCTCATCTTTTTAGGAAAAAAGAAAAGTGTGTGTGTATGTGCAAATAAATAGAATAATTAATGTGTACACACATGGACTGATATACATTATTTGTGTAAGAATTTAGATCTTTTAGCATATTACTGAGGTAAATCATGGGAATAAGGGAGCCTGATTATTATTACATTAATATTTGATTATTTTCCTACTCTCCATTCTTTAATCAAGGTGAAATATAACTATACAATTTATCCATAAGTGATAAAAAGTCCCTGACAAAAGAACCAGGGGTGAGTGCTACTAAATTTTTTCTGTGCATGGGAGGTCCATCAGCATTCCTGTGCTGCCTACCCATACAGGCAAACCACCTGTTTGAAAACAGTGCCTGCACTTACTGCTCCTGACTTCTGGCTCTTCTGTCTGTTTTTAATATAAATCTTGCTTGAATTCTGTGCAAGTCTTGTAGCTCAGTCTTAAATATTTTGTAGAGGCTCATTAAGTCCATTATTCATAGACAGTGTGTGTTTGGCTGTCTCTAGGCATGAAAGACATCCCTGCTTGGACAGCTCAGGCTTCTACAGACCTGATCCCACAATATTCTATTGCAATCCTGCAGTCCAACCGGTGGCCTGGAGCTTATGCCTTTGCATCTGGCAGGTGAGACATTGTTACAACACTGACTGTGTGTGCTACACACAGAGGCCTCTCTAATGCAGGCAGAGTTGCTTTATTATTAATTCATTGGCTGATTCTAACTATTCCAGAGACTGATGGAGAAGGCCGCTTGAATGTGCACAGCGACAGTAAAATAAATATTTAACACTGAAAACAAGTAATCACTGGAAAGGCTGGCATGGATGTAAAAGCCTAGTTAGTATTTGAGCACAGTCCTTGATTTAAAACACATATTCTTGTGTCTGTGGGGCTTTTTACAAAACCAGCTACATTCTGTGGTTCAAATGTTTGTTTCCCCTACATGTGGTTATTACCTCCATGTGTATTTCCACTGCACAGTCATTACCTCCATGTCCTTTTAAAAGGGCACTGGTTGGCACATTGTTACCTGTCTGAAGTTGGAGTTGTGTAGGAGTGCAGTGCAGTGGCACTTCATCATTTTAAACAGAAGATGTATTTACAACCCTTAGAGCAGTTAAAAAGGGGTGCCATCTTTAAAATTCTTCTGCTGTAGAATATCTGCACCACAGTGACTTTTTGCACCGCAGAATGAGAATGCCTGAGAGTGTCTCTGCTAATATTTTGTCAGGGGATGAATGTGTGATCTTTCACTTCTTTTCCTCAGGAAATTTGAGAACATCTACTTTGGCTGGGGTCACAAATACAGTCCAGAAAGCCACACCCCTGCCCTGCCCCCGCCGGTGCAAGCAGAATTCCCCAGCGGGCCAGGAATCACTGAGACAGTGGACCCCACTGTGGAGGAGGAAATGGCTTTCAAGGCTGCTCAGGAAGAAGCCTTAGCTGAAGCTGAGGAAGAGGAAGGTGAAGATAACGAAGGGGAGGATGACTAAAATATGGAAGAAAACAGACTGTTTTAAAACTCTGAGCATAAGCAGCATTTTCATAACGTAGGCATTTATTTGCTGACCTCAAAAGAAATGCCTTTGGATGCCTTGTATTTTGATTTCTGTAGGCTTTTCTTTGCAGCTGTCTTCCTCTCCTTCCCCATCCCTCAAGCCCACCTGCACTGGCATGAAGCCTTTTCCTATGTTTGTTTGACTATGCAGATACAGTCTGCTTCCTAAAATGATACTGCTTGGAATTACCATCCACCAGATGTTCAGCCCTCACTTCAATACACACAGACATTTTACTTAAATAAATTTCTCTTAAAATCCCGTGACAGCGTCACTTTTACGTGTGAAAGCGTGCTCTTTGTGTTCAGTAGGCAGCTTGCTGAGGTACTGGCTGAGTGCACGGCAGTGCTTCTGCTCATCACTGGCACTGGGGGGCTCCAGCCCTGGGCTGTTTCGGGCCCTCACTGCAGGAGACACGGAGGTGCTGGAGCGCATCCAGGGAAGGGCAGCGGGGCTGGGAAGGGTCTGCAGCACAAGACCTGAGGGGAGCAGCTGGGGGAGCTGCGGGCGTTCAGCCTGGAGCAACGGGGGCTCAGGGGAGACCTCACAACTCCCTGACAGAGGGCGTAGCCAGGTGGGGCGGCCTCTTCTCCCCAGCTACCGGCGTTGTAACAAGAGGAAACAGCCTCAAGGCGCTCCAGGGGAGGAAAGAAACATCTAATGGAAAGGGCTGTCAGCCTGGGAACGGCTGCCCAGGGGAGTGGTGGAGTCACCGTTCCTGGAGGCGTTTAAAAGACCTGCGGCTGTGGATTTGAGGACGCGGTTTGGCGCTGAACGCGGCGCTGCCGGGACAGCGCTGGAGCCCTTTACCAGCCCCACATCCCCCCGGCCGGTATCATCTAGGCGGGGGGGGGCGGAAGGTGTCGCCGGAGAGCTCAGGGGCCGCTCAGCCATCCGGCCCCGACCATGCTTCCCTTGCCCGCGCCCCCATCTCCCCGCCAGCCAGTGCGAGTGGTACGCTCCGCGCACGGCGAGCGTCCCTGGCGGGCCAATAGGGAGCGGCTCCGGGCGCAGTTCAAACTGCGGCGGCGGTTGGGGCGGCGCTCCCGGCGCTGTCCCCGTCCCGCGCCCTTGTCCCTTGTCCCTGTCCCGCCGCTCCTGTCCCGCCGCTCCTGTCCCGCCGCTCCTGTCCCGGCCGGGCATGGCGGACGAGGGCGCCGTCACGGTGTGCGTGCGTGTGCGGCCGCTCATCGCCAGGTGAGCCGCAGGGCTGGCGGGAGGGCGCGGCTCCCTCCGCAGCCCTGGGGTCCGGAGCGAGGGGCTGGCGAGAGCCGGGAGAACGGGGGTCGCGGGAAGGGGCCCGCGCGTTGGGAGCGCAGTCCTCGCCCAGTAAAGGTAACGGAGTGTCTCCTCTTTTAGAGAAAATGCCTCGGGAGATAAAGTGTCCCTGCACTGGAGAAGCGAGAACAATACTGTTTCCGACGTGAATGGTACCAAGGTATTTAGCTACGGTAAGAATGTGGAAGGAGGTGCTTTCTTCAGCTCCTTAGGCGGACCCTCGCTACTGCACTGCTCGAACATGTCGGCTGTGGTGAATGCCCTGGGCTTGCAGTGTCCCTCAGCCTTCCCAGCCCCGGAACTCGGAACAAGCGTCGTTGGGGCACACGGGATTCCTGGCGTGGGCAGTACTGGGATGTGCTTTGGAGGTCTTGCTCTTTTCTGGTTCTTGGTGTAGTGGCTTTGGAACACATTTTTTTGATATGAAATCCAGTTACAAATGGACTGAACAAGGGCTAGTCCAGAGCATTTGGAGAGAAGAGAATGGGAGAGCACCATCCCACAAGTGACTAGTGTGAATGTTGGATCCTCATCACTAACTGGCTCCCTTCTTGTCTTTTCCTGCTGATCGACTGTACTTGTTAATATGAATGTAGCCACTACAAAGATTTTTCCCAAAATATAGATTCAGCAAAAGCATGAACCAGGCTAGGAGTTTCACAATTAGCCTGTCGTGTCATTGTCAGGCTTACAATCCTTGTAGAGAAACTAGCCATAACTTTTTAGGATTAAACGAGATGACTGTTTAACTGCGTTCACCATTCTTAGTTTTTTTTTTTTACTTGTCTGTCATCTGTGCATTGTGTCTTTCGTGATTTTGTGTTTAATATTTATTTTAAAACAAAAATTTAAAAGCTTGCATTAGTGGTGTTACAATGATATTTGTATTTGAACTACCCTACAAATAGTGATGCCCATTTATTGGATTTGAAGTCATCAATACTGAATGACAGCCTGGTTTTGACTTGCAATGCAGTGGATTTTCATGCTTTTTTTTGTTTGTTTTAAGATCGTGTCTTTCACTCAAGTGACAACACTCAGCAGTTGTATGATGGTGTAGCTGTTCCAATTATACAGTCAGCTGTGCAAGGCTATAATGGTAAGTCTTAACACTGTGTTTAAATCCTTTTTGTAATGTATTTCAGAGATAGTTGGTAAAATTTAACTGTCTTTCTAGGCACAATTTTTGCTTATGGACAGACTGCTTCAGGGAAGACTTACACAATGATGGGGAATGAAGATTCCATGGGCATTATCCCTAAGGCAATTCAACATGTGTTCAAAATTATTTGTGAGGTGAGCAATTCTATTAGACTCAAAGGACTAATAATATTTGTTACATATGGTTACATAAAAGTTAATTTTAGTGTCAAGAGTGTTATGATGGAAGTTAATTTATATTGGACTATATATTGCAGTTACTTTGCTAGCCTGGTAAAGATGAGGGTTTAAAATAAAAAGCTACTGGGACTATTAGTTGACATCAAATCAGAACAAAACTGAGAAGGGTTCTTAACCTTCCACATATGTTAAACATTGATTACAAGGTACTTCTTAATGTGTTAGATAAGATAATGTGAAGCTTTGTGTTTATTCTACTATTTTAAGTCTGAAAGATTAACAATATTAGAAAGTTTTTTAAGTGGGAAGAATATGGCACTGTATTTACTTATTTCAGGCTTACAAAAGAATTGCTAATTGCTTAATATTAATAAAAGTAAGGAGAAAATGTAAGTTAAAACAGTGATTTCAGAGTGCTTGCTTCTGCCTTGAGGGTTTCAGGTAATTGTTACCAGTGAAGTGAAATGGTCACTGCTCCTTTAAGGAGGTGCAGAGTACTCTTAGAGGGCTTATAGAAATAACTAAAGGCAGGAAAACTTTCCTTGAGTCCATTGTGCAGCCTTCCCTCACCCCAGCATTGTCTACCAAAGAGGCAGGGGAAGAAGCAGGAGCAAAGTAAATCCAAACAAGCAAAGAGAGAAGACAAGGTGTATAGGAGAGGAAAGAGCTTCAGCAGGAGGGAATTGGTTATGGAAACGGTATTTAAGTAGGAGAACTATTGTCATGCTTCTGTAGGGAAGTTATCTTAATTTTATAACCTATTAGAAGTGGTATAGCATTAATGCAGCTGGCAAGAGGTGAGATAAGAAGAAAAATTATTCTGTATTGGTAGATGTGAATGTACAGAAAGGATGAGGGGAAAGAAATCTGTGGAACAATATCCAAACCTTTATCTCCAACTTAATAAAAGATGTCCATGAGTTAGTCTGGTTATTGTTTGTTTGGTTGGGTTTTTTCCCCTTCAACATTAGATTCCAGACAGAGAATTCCTGCTAAGGGTTTCTTACATGGAGATCTACAATGAAACAATCACCGATTTGCTTTGCGATAGTAGGAAAAAGAAGCCTCTGGGAATTCGGGAGGATGTTAATGTAAGTGGATGTTCTGTAGTGTAAGTATTCTATCTGCTTGACTAAAAGAAGCTGAAAAAAAACCACCTTCAGAAGCATTCTAGTAGAAAATTTTTCTGGAACAAAGTATGTGATTGTTTCTTCAGCATTAACAGAAAGACATTTGATGTAGTAGAATGACAACAGTGACTTTGGGCTTGCTGTTGCTAGTTCATCTTTATAAATCTTTACAAGAGTAGACTTAATCCTCAAGTTTTCCAGGATGGTATATTTTATTTAACTTTGACAGTAGACTCAAGAGTTGTTTAGCTAATGACACTTCTACAAACATGATGTTAAGCCCCATGTGTTACAAGTTTCAGACAGATACAGAGTTACTTTAATATCATCTTCATGTCCTCTACCAAGTAGATACACTTCTCTTCTACTACTGTGGTCATAGAATCACCATGAGATTAGAGCTGTTCAGTAAGACGACCACTATAGAAAAAGAAATCTATATTAATGTCATCTTCAGTTTCTTTATATTAAGTTTTGTAGCAAACAATAAAAATTTTTGGTTTGGCTTTTGGGTGTTTTTTCCCTTTGGTTGCCTTAAATAATCATGGGTTTGGAACATAAGAAATGGGAAATTTACCAGCTGTATGACTATGTTATTTTAAAATTTACTGAGAAATATACTCCTGGACTACTTCAGAAACTGTCAAGAAGGATATTTCACTCAGCACTTCTGTTTTTAGGAAACTTTCTAAATCTCTGTTTGATTCTCGTGCCCTTAGGCCACAATTTTGATCAAGGTCTAAACTTTACCCATGCCTTGTGTTTGGAGTAAAAAGACATTCAGCTGTTGAATAAACACCATAATAATTGCTGGTAATGTTAACTTGATGTATCAAAGTGGGGTTTGGAGTTCAGTAAAATTTATTACTGTGTTTATTCTGTAGAGGAATACATATGTAGAAGATCTGATTGAAGAAGTGGTGGTTGCCCCAGAACAAGTTATGGAATGGATTAGAAAAGGAGAAAGTAAGTATTTAGACAATGTCAGCTGATAGCTTAAAGTGTTGGTTGATCGGGTATATTTAGATAAACCAAAGTTTTTTAGAGAGTTTTAAAATTGTTGTTTCTATCTATCTCCAGTTTATCAGATTATAAGCAGAAGTATTCTAATATTGGTTTTTTTGACAGGAAATCGCCATTATGGAGAAACAAAAATGAATGAACACAGCAGCCGTTCTCACACCATCTTCAGAATGGTAAAAACTCTTTCACTCCTGGGAGTGGTTTCATTGTTTTCAAAGTGACAAAGACTTTTTTGCACTTTATTGCATTTCTAGATCATTGAAAGCAGAGAAAGAAGTGACCCTGCAAATGCAAACTGTGATGGAGCAGTCATGGTTTCCCACTTGGTAAATGTCTATTTAATATCTTCTTTGAGTACAGCTTAACTAGAGAATTTACTGTTACTGCTTCTTTGGGAGGCTAATGGTACTTCATTATGACTTAAAAGAATTCTTTGTTGTTAACTCTGACAGATGTTTCTTAAGTATAGAGGGAAGTTCCTGGGGCACTGACTAGAGAAGATCTTCCCACCAAAGGGAATTCTACAGGAGAATTATTCATGCTGGACTGGGGAGTGTTATACACTTTTTAGGAGCATAAGGGACTATGTCAGAGTGCTCTTGCATTTTGTTAAATATATCTTCTCCTACAATTGTTTCTGACTACTGACAAGCCCAGTGAAATAACTTGTAAAATGGGTAACTGTAAGACTTCCCTTATCCTCAAATTTAGTTGTTGTTAAAAGAACATATATATTCTTCAATGGCCAATGTTTTGGGGTTTTTTTCAGAAGTAACCCCGCTTAGCATCTCTTGGGTGGATTACTGGTATATGAAATACCATAAACTGGGGGGAATACCACTGGACATCTCTAGGGAAATGTTTTGGTTTCAGAAGCCTCCTCTACAGCCTTTTCTTGATTTTTTTTTAGAAAATTATAAGAAACAACTGCAGGAATTTGAATCAATGTGAAACTATTTGAGCCTGCTAAAATCTGATGAACACTCTTACTCAGAATTGGAAATAGCATTAAGTTAATCACATGCATTGTGGAAAGAGCTTTCTGTTCTGGCTTCACATGAAAAAGCTCTGGGTTGTGAATGTAAACACTGCTCATGCAGTATCTCAATAACCAAATACCTACTTTTTGTGCTTACCATAACTTAAGGTATCCACTTCTCCTACACCACCTCCCTCTGCCCTGTCTCAGTTCCAACTGATTTTAGAGTAACCACAACTAATAGGGATGAGGGGAGAGGGGTTTTGGCCCTCTTGGTCTGTTGCTGCTTGGTAGAGTTAGTAGAGGATTTTATTCCTCTGAAGCAGAGACCAACTAAAGTGAGGGCTACCTGCTCAGGCAAATCATTATGGGATACCATAATGTTCTAGTTGGCTTTGAACCAGATTCAGAGTGCAGCTTTTCCTCTGGTAGTTCATTTCTTTTTGTTATCTCCACAATAACAGGCAAGGAGAGACATACAGCCAACTCAGGACAGGACAACAGATAACCTCACCTAGGCACTTTCCCATGAAAAATTCCTACAGCTGGAATTAGCAGTTAACACTTCTGTATTGAGAAACTGTGTTTATCGTTTTGTGATTGAGGGTAGAGGTTGTTGCACTGACAGTTTGAAACAGTATTTGAGGTGGTATAACAGAGTTCATACAAACTTACTCCATGTCCTTATGTACTTTGAAACTACTGGTTGTGTGTAGTAGCTATGCTCTAATTTCAGTAATGACAGACCCCTTGCTTTTTTTCTTTTTTTTTTTTTTTAAGTTTAGTTTATGGAATTCTTAGCAGAGATTTAGAATTAAGAAGATTTAAAGTCCATTGTCTCAGTACTAACCTGTGAAATACTTAATGAATTTGCAGAACTTGGTAGATCTGGCAGGCAGTGAAAGAGCTAGTCAAACAGGATCTGAAGGTGAGTGTTAAATGAGGCTCCACTGGCAACCACTTCTGTTAATTAGCTCTTATGAGAAACTATGATAGAAAGGAAATTACTTGATCTATGTGCTATTGTGTTATTTATTGTTTATAAATAAGGCCTTTTGCCCTTGGTAGGGCAGGATCTACTCCGGAAAATACTGTAAATGCTGTGAAGTGCAAACAATAAAGTAGTAATATGCCTCTTCTAGAACTGCAGGCCCAGCAACAGTCCTGCACTGAGCTAACAGAATGGAGATGACTCAGTGAGGATGTATGTGTAATAACAAAATCACTAGAAGCTTTTTAGGGACTTGTGTGTAAAGGTGAAGAGTGAATAGATGGCTCACTCTTTAGTTAAGAGGAAGCTTGTCTCTTAACAGTGACACCATGAACCTGCACAAAAGTGCCTTGATAGAAAAAAGTCATCTGAAAGGGACAAAAGTAATAATATTCTCTCTCACAAAGAATGACTAACCTAAAACTTGTATCTAAGGCTGGTTTGTTGTACATGTAAATGCAGGCATTTGCAAAATTTAAACAGGAAGCAAAATTGAAGTTCTTATGGCCCCAGCTGCTTCCTGTGTAAAGGTTCTAAATGTCTACTTGTGATTACTATTTTATTTCAATGCATTTTGGCTATCAAAAAGGATTGGGTACTGCCTGCTGGTGGGTCACAGTGCATTGTGGCACTTGAGATTTAACTCTTGGACAAAATCCCTCTGAGCATAACATAGCACCAAAGCTTGACAGGTTGAAAATGTATCTAAATTATTGTTTTAAATTTAAATAATAATAATAATAATAAAATGTATGGTACCTAGGTGTTCGACTGAAAGAAGGCTGCAATATAAATCGGAGCTTGTTCATTCTGGGTCAAGTTATCAAAAAACTTTGTGATGACCCTTCTGGGTAAGCAACTCTTTGTATGCCTGTTATAAGATAAGGCACTGCTAAACTAAGAAATTAAAATCCTTTATTTATAAGCTTGTGTAGGTAATGGTTTCAAATAACCTATTACCTCTAGAAAATACATTTACTGGGTTTTTTCTGTGCAAAAATCTGAATTTATTTTTTTTTCCTTTTTTTATTAGCTTCATAAATTACAGAGACAGCAAGCTGACTCGAATTCTGCAGAACTCCCTTGGAGGAAATGCTAAAACAGTTATTATTTGTACAATTACTCCTGTTTCTTTTGATGAGACACTCAGTACTCTTCAGGTAAAGCTTCTCACCTCCTCTCCAGCACTAGTCATTGTAGAAAGGTGGAAAATGTCATCTGCTGCATTTGAGGAGTGGAAAATGTAATCTGCTGAATATTTAATGACTTGGATCTTCTGAAGGGCTTCTGTAAATTCAGAACTTGAAATATTTTTTTGAACACATCATTTTTTCCCAGTCATCTTGTGTTAGATTGTCTACCTAGAGCTTTTTGGAAGTTGGGACAAAGTTCCTTCTCTCACTTTGCAGGCAGGAGATAACTTCTCTTATCTCATTTGCCTTTTCCAAACATAGTTAGAGAAGTCTTTCCTAGCATAAAATGTGTAGACACTACAGGAATTGAACTGTCAATGAACCATATATATTCTTTATGTGGAATTGTCTCCCTTTTTGATGACCTTTTGAGCTTTTTATTAAATAAAAAATAACTTGGAATACTCTTACTTAAATGTTATGCTTCACGTTTTAGGTATTAATATCATGCAAGGAAAGCTTACCTTTTCAAAGCTTAGAATACATTAAAAATAAGCTAATTCAAATATTTGTGTTCTATTATATGCTGCTCTTTATCTGATAAACTCTCCCTTTAATTCTGTTGGGAAATATGGGACAGAATAAGTCTTTTTAGATATTTGTTCTTGAACTATTGCCCATGAAAGAATGTTCTTCCAGTTTGCCAATACAGCCAAAGGAATGAGGAATACACCAAAAGTTAATGAAGTACTTGATGATGATGCCCTCCTGAAGAGATACCGGAAAGAAATTCTGGATTTGAAAAAGCAGCTGGAGGAAGTATGTAATAAATTAAAATTAATCTGTCCTTAGTACTGATAGCTATTTGGAGACCACCTGTTTTAAACCAAAAGCAGTTAAATTTGGAGGGGTGGGTGAACTCTGTAAAGTGATAGCTGCCATTTTTATTGAGAGAATAGAAATGGAAAAAGTGATATATAGAGTAGAACAACTAATGATAGTGAACATCTCTGTGTGCAAGCTGAGATGAATGAGATCAACTAACAGAATTGTGTAGTTGGTTACACCTAATCAGTAGATTAACCTAATTAAGAAATAGAAATTTGTGATTTCTTATAGCACACTTTACTGATCAAAAGAAACAATTCATATAATTAATCTAAGAAGTGATTGATTTTCTGTTAAAGGTCTCAACTTCATGTTATTTCCTCCCTTACTAATGTCTAACTTCAGTTTAAGTTGCAACTGCATGAAGATCACTGGCAAAACGTAGGTCATGTATAGGTGGAAGTTGCATTTAGGAAATAAACAATAGTAACTTCCCACCAAACAATGTAATTTCTGATGTTTTTCTTTATCTAAAAATCTATGGAGCTGTGGAACAATCTTGCAAGTCTTGTTATACCACAGATGATAAAACACAGGAAAATCTCAATGCTGAACATACTGTTCTAGTGTATTAAATCAAAGTATGCACATTTTTCATTGCAAATTATAAACATCCTTAGAGAATTTTTTTAGAAAAATAAATTATATCTTATTTTTAATGATAAAGAATTTTCAGCATGAATTTGGAGAGTATGTTTCCTATCTTCTGTGATAGCATGTAATGAGTTATACCTAGAAAAATCTGAGGCTGTATTGTTTCTGGGAGTTTTGACCATTTTTAAATACTACATCTGCAGTCAAATTGTAGACTAAATTATCAGTTTCATTATTAATGATTAAAGATTGCTCTTCCAGACTTAAGAGTACACATGTGTAATTGTTTTAAAATATCAGTAATTGTGTATCTTCTGTAGGAGTAGTTTCTGCTCTTAAAATGTTAGTTTGATTAATATTCTCTTTATGGAAGGTGTCTTCAAAAACTCAGATTCATGCAATGGAAAAGGACCAACTGGCTCAGCTGTTGGAAGAAAAGAATTCCCTTCAAAAAGTACAGGAAGACAGAATACGAAACCTAACTGAGATGCTGGTGACTTCTGCTTCCTTTGCCTCAAAAGAGAATGTTAAAGTAAGCACCTGTTCCAGATCTTACCTGAAAACTCTGAAATACTTTACAAAAGCTAATAATAAATACATAGGTTTGTATTGATAATGAAGAGTAAGTATGATGGGCAGTTTTCACATTTTTTTGTATTTTTAAAGGTCTGACTTTTAAATTCTGAGTATCAATTCAATGTTGCCTTGTGGTGAAGAGATTGCAAGGACTTTTTCTGCTTTCCAATTAATTTTGAGGAAACTGCAGAATACTGTCTTAGTTAACTGCTGATATGGGTAGTGATACACAACTAGCCTGAGGCAACACTTGCTCTCTACCTAGTGGTCTGGTTTTAGCACTTTTTCTCTCAATCCTTCTTTGAAGGCCAAGAGAAGAAGAAGAGTTACTTGGGCTCCTGGTAAAATAAACCAAGGAAACGTGAGCTTTTTTGAAGACTTTGAAAATGCAATGCCGACTGAAACAAAAAAAATGAAGTTGTCTTTGCCAGCAGTACCAGATGTGGAGGACTGTAAGTGACTTTGGGGAAAAATAAGGAAAGTCTCCAAAGCGGCTTTGAAATCAAAAGTAATCTCTTTTTAATAAATTTAAGTTGAAAGCAAATTAATTTTTTTAACAATACAAAAGCTAAATTTAGTTGGCACTGTATTCAGATGATATTTCAGTTTCAAAAGTTGCCTGTAAGGAAGTAACATTTGTCTGCCAGCAAAGAATGCTGCCTGGAAGGGAATGGGTTTAGCACAATAATACTCATAGTTCTTGTGCTGGAAATAAGTTCACTTTTAAAATAAAGTGGGAGCATAAGTCTCATTCTCCAGGTGAAATAAGGTATAGAATGGCCAGCAGGTCAAGGGAGGTCATAGTGCCCCTCTCTGTACTCTGATAAGATGATCAACATAAATATAGGGACTGGACTTCAGTGTTGTTCCCTTTCATAACAGAAAATTATGAGAGTTGGGAGTCCTACTCAGTGTGTTGTTTGTCATTGAAGGATTGTTTCCAATGTGGTAAAATTATTTTATGAGAAAATTCTTGATGCTCAGTTTAAAATCTACTGGTACTTTTGTTAATATACCTTTCTTTTTAGCTACCTTAGAGAATTCTGAATATGACAACCCTTACCTGATGGCTCCTGATCAGATTTCAGAAGCAGAATGGATTGCTGGTGCTAACATGAATTGGGTAACATCATAATCTGACTTTCTAATACTGTACATATGCATAACATGCTTCTCACTAAGATCAGCCTTACTCTTCTGTAGAACACCAGTATTCTGTGTCTGCAGAATTATTGAAACTGGTTAGAAAGTCTCTTGGGCATCTCTGTGGAGCTGTGGAATGGTTCTATGTTTCTATGGATTTATGATAAATGGATCCAGTAAATTTTGATCTTTAACAAGGACTAGCTGTGAAAAGACAAGCAATAATACTTATATTATTATATTTTTTATATTTATTTTTTATTTTTATATTTATATATTTTTATTTATATTATATTTATATACAATAAAACAAAATATAATACTCACCTTGCTTGATCTCATAGATCTGCTAACTGAGAGTGTTTCTTCTAGATTCAGAAAGATTTTGAAGAATCTGTGCAACTCTGTGAGGCATTAGCACTAGAAAAGGTAGGTCTGTTTTGAATTTTCTAGAAATAAGGCTGACATTGCAGCAACAGCTTCTAAAATTTCTTGCATTGCTTCTTCAGGATATCGCTGTAAATGAGGTCAACGTCCTGCAAGCAAACTTTAATAACCTAGTGCTGGAAAATGAGCAGTTGAAATCAGAAATAAATGAAATGAAAGAGAAGTTGAAGGAAAAAACAGAAATAGATGAGTTTGAAGCACTGGAAAAACAAACACAAAAAGATCATGAGGTAAGGTGCATTGAAGTAGATACAAATTTGCTATGCTCAAATGCTTTCTGGAGTTTATTCAGTGTACATAGCCTTGGATGTTGTTCACAAACATGGTGTTATAAGCTACATTCAGCAACAGAATGAATAAACCTAGAATTTAAACTGGATTTACTTGGAGTGTAGAATTCAGACAATTTTTTGGAGAGTTGCATACTAAAGCCTGGTTAAACAGGTATTTGTGTGTATATGGGTATCTGTATGTTATAAATGTGTGATCTGAATTTTGCCCTAGAGTTCTGTGAGGCAGTTGTTTTGCTGCTTAAATGAATTTTAGAATTGTTTTGAAGTTAAAAGTATGGTTGCTAAACCATATTTCCTATGTTTCTTGTGCAAAATATCTTGTCTTACAACCCAAGACAGCTCTGACTTTTGGTAATCTATGGACTATGTGAGCATTAGCTCTTAATATATTATTTAATTTAGTCATAAAATTATTTTAAAATATTAGTACGGATAGTAATGTCTGGAAAATCATTGTATTTTTTGCCAGGAAGTCACAAAAACATGTGAAGTTATCTACTGGATAACTTAGAATGTAGGAAATTTAAATTCTCTTCACCTCTTTGTGTGGTTACTGGAGAGGTTCCTTGTTTGTCCAAATGTTTATGCTCTGATTCTGTAGTTTGAAATACTTACTACTTGTATTAGGTTGTACCTGCCCAAAGGCTAGACTGCAAAACAAGTTATGGCAAAAAAAAACCCAAAAAACCTAAAACAGTAACTTGAGGTAATGAGGCATGGATGTATTATTCCATTTCTTTCCTGATACCTTTGCTGGACATTACTTGTGCACGTTTGTTTGTGTAATACCCTCTGATCATGACACTAATGTTGGAGTTTGTTACACCCTTTTGCATTGTTATTTCAGGTTACAATTTAACAATATCACTGCTTATTTGCACTGTGTTCCCTACAATGATGTACGGATCTTTAAGAAAATGGATCCATAAAGCATTACCATTTAGCTTGTATTTAAGACTGTTTTTAGAAGACCCTTTTTTATGCTAGACTGAATGTGTTGCCTTCCTTAGCCAATGTTTGACAAATCCTAAGTTACAGTTTTCCCTGCCAAGTTTTTGGGTATCTAATTGCAGATGTAATGTCTAGAGTAGTTTCCATTGCAAGAACTGCTTTTTGAATTATTTGTTTTCAGATATCTGAAGACAGTCCATAAAATGTAAACATTTATTGATACCCATGTAGCAGATTTATTACAGCAATACTGAAAGGTCACATACTTCACCAAATAAATTAGATGAAATATATCGATTTATACAGGTAAACTACATAGGAATACTCACAAGAGAGTACTTGTTTTAAAGCTTTTCACTGATCTTAAATTTGCAGATTGGATTTTCTTACCTATGCTTTGACTATACATAAGTACTTGTAGATGAGTGCCTATTGTAAAACTTTCCTAACAAAGACCAAAAGAAAGAAATTGAAAAAGCTCCTATCTAGTCTTCTACTTGTGACTTCATTCAGAGAATGCCATTGGATATGTTCATGGCTTGTTTTACTTCCATTCTGGCACCTTCTCATTCCTGTTAGTGAATAGGTTAAATCATAAATATCTGCACTGTGTCATAAAAAGCTGCTTAACATGACTACAATTTGAAGTGTCATATCTGCACAATTTCTGCATTAATTGCTTTGATCACATTGCTCTTGCTTGTCAAACTATCGCAGATTAAATGTACTTGAATCCTTTCTAATTACTGGGAAGCTAAAACAGAGCTTTGCATCTCATGTATTCATTTTGAAAGAATATGTAGCATCTTGCTTTGTAGCTGTTTAAGTAGATGTGTGAATATATGCTAATAAAAAAGAAAACACAGGTTAGACCTGGCTTGTTTTCATGCTGTTGGCAACTAAAACTATTGGTGTGGGTGCTTTCTAACATCTTCTGCAATTTTGCTTTAATTTGCTTCACAGATTCAACTAATGCATGAAATTACCAACTTAAAGAATCTAGTTTCAAATGCTGAAGTGTACAATGAGGAACTTGAGGTGAGCCTCTCCATGAATTTACAGGTAGTAAGACTCATATGAAATGTGCTTGGTTTGTTTAGCTTGAAATACCATATCTGCTGAGGACAAGCTAGACTTCATTGGGCTCTGGTTTATCTTACCTGCTATAAGGAGGATGTGTCTAAAAACCATGAATGCTTTCTATGTAGGTTTTGATAAATTCTGACCTGAAAAACCAAACTGAGCACTAGAATCTTCTTTCCCCCTTTTTTTTTCCTCCAACTTTTAGGCAGAAATAAATTCCAAACTGGAACAGCTGAAAGAGAAAGAAAACAAAATAAAAATATTGCAGAGTCGTGTGGAAGAATTACAAAAAGCAGGAGTGGAAAAAAAGGAGACATCTTTTTCAGTGGTAAACTTGAGTTTTCTACTGGGTTGAGAGATCACTTTGGTTTTCCTGAGTTGTAGTAAATTTAGGCATAAACTTGGTATCGTAAACATCTGCTTCCCTATGGTTGTTAGTAAATTTTGTTTTACAAAGTTTAACATGCTAATTATCATATATCATACAGCAGTTACTCTGGGGAACTCAGGCTATGAGAAATGCTGCTCTTTATCCCATCTCTCAAACAACCAGCTACTCTTCCCCTGAAAGTAAACTTACCGAGTTTTCTAAGCCTGCATTTACATTAAAATGAACACATTTGCTTTATTATGGCTCTACAGTTTTTTACTTCTCTGAGTATTGTCTTTTTCAGGGAGATTCTGATAAACTAATTGAGGAAATTCAGCAGCTGAACAAATCCCTCTTGGACAGTGAAGGCATAGCCCTGGATGCCAAAAAGGAATCTGCTTTTCTCAGAAGTGAAAATCTGGAGTTGAAGGAGAAGATGGCAAGTACTTGTTGAACTGCATTTATAGCTGTACCAAAAACTGTTAAGGGCTGATCTGCTTCCAGACTAGTGAAGAAGGCGTCAGTGTGCTGGAGCACTCAGCATTAGTTTTCTCCAAATACTCTAAGTAATACTTTTATTATGCAATTTGTGGAAAATAGGTCTTCAGGAAAGAGATAAAAAGAAAATAAAGGCTTTTTCCGTAGGAGTGGGTGGTTTTAGATTTACTAGGAGAGAGAGAGAACAAAGAAGAAGTCTTTAGGGCATTATTAGGACATAAGACTTCAGACCTCATTTTACCAGAGAACAAAGGAGAATAAGATATGTGGGCTCAGAAGTGTTATGGAGCTTACTTTGAGCTTTGAAAGAGTAAAGCTAAAATAGTAGCAGCAGGTATGACCCTGGCCTCTAAGGCATGTTTTGTTAGAGGACTCTGACAGGAATGCAGTTGTTAAATTGTGCCTTATTCTTCCATATTTATCAAGGTCAAAGCTGGTTAAAATGATAACAGAAAATGTACCAGATGCATTATTTAAATGTCAAGCACATAGACTTTTATTCTTTGTGTGACTTGCATGTTGTATTGTTTTCTTGAAGAATGAACTCTTAAATAACCACAACCAAATGCAAAAGGATGTTCAATTCTATCAAAGACAGATAGAAGCAGGAAAAACCATTTACCGAAAAATGCAAGCTGACTTGCAGAGAGAGCTGCAATCTTTATTTCAAGAAAACACAAGACTAACTTCACTGATGGAGGGTAAAGTTCCAAAAGGTACTGTTCCAGGTGATGCCTTTTCCCTGCTCCCCCTCTCCTTTCTTTTCCCTGTAATGGTGGAAGGATAGGCAAGCCTTTGGCTCTTGTCTTTCTCAATACATGGAGACTCTGTAAGTATAAAAATAATAAGTATCTGGTATTGCTGGCATGGAGTAACTACTTGAGCACTTTCTTGAACTTCCTGGGAAACTGCAGCTTACGGAGTATTTTGCATTTTGCACAGTCAAGTTAATGAAGGTTGTTGAAGAGAATCTGAAATAAACTGTATATCAACCTAACAAATGCTGATAGAATTCAGACCAGGAGCTTAGTCTTTTAATTGCTGGCAACAGTAAAATGTACTTTACTGGAATTATAACTATATGACATCCAGAATGCATTATAAATCTTCTGCTTAATTTAAAACATGCTTTTTTTCCTCTTGCACTCACTTATTAGTCTAAACTTAATTCTCTAGATTTGCTTTCTTCAGTGGAGCTGGAAAAAAAGGCAGCTGACTTAAAAGGAGAACTAGAAAATGCTTTGAAAGAGAATGCACTTCTACAAAAAAAAGTAAATGAGCTATCAGAATTTCAATCTCTACCAAATACTGTTGAGGTGCAGAAGAAAGAGGTAAACAAGAAATACAACTTTTTTTGGTGATTTTGTATTGTATTTCACTGGTAATGTACTAATGGAGGCCAACTGGATAAAGAGTTTTAAAGCCAAAAATTGTGAGTCAAGCTGAGGTTTTACAGTTAAGTTTGTTAAATTGTTGCTTCTCAGATATTTAATATTCGTTGCTAAGAATAAGTTTATGTTCAGTTTAATATGTTTAGTCACTGACTACTATAATTAATCATGATTTTCTAGTCCAACATTTGCATGTGTATTTGCAATGGTCACCACTGAGAACTGAATGTATAGATATAATGGTGTTTGATCCTGGACACTATTATAAAACTGATATTTTTGTCTAATTGAGCAAAAAGAGAATGTCAAGATTTCTTAGCAGAAAATTTGCTTGAGAAGTGAGAGATTTACCTTGCAAATACTGGAAATCTTGCTAGGAAACTTTATTTCCTGACAGGTAAGGGCTTAGTAGACCAAGGATGTTGTAAATGTTTTAAAGGGTTTGTTTGCAAACACTTTGTAGCTTTCTTTGTCCTAAGAATCCAGTCCCTTGCTGCTGAGCATATGCAGTGAAAATTATTCTGGGCAAGTAATCTACTCATTAATGCTTTGCAAAAAAGTTCCAAACCCCCCAGGGGTCTACTTCCACTAATCAACAAAATGTACTTAGATGTTAACAACTTCATCTCTGTATCATGAAGAAGTATTGATACCTGTAAATATTCAGTTTAGAAGTCCAGTCTTAGCTCAAACATAGGAAATAGGAAGTATTGAAAAATATCTAAAAAGTTAGAAGAGCGATTTCAAGACTTGGAAGGGGCTTGACAGTCTTCCTTCTCTTTTAAAGATTCTTTGCTGGACAGTTCCCTCCCAACAAAGCAAAACCCAGTGTACTGTTGTGGTGTATGTTTACCTTTATTTCTTATATCTGCATATGTACCTGTTTTTTATTATGTAGTTATGACAAATATTGATTTAGGAAACACTACATATTAATACTGCTTTTCTGTTGGCAGATTCTTGAAAAATGTGAGGAGTTACACTTATTAAAACTGGAAAATGAAAAGCTGCTTTCTGAAATAGCTGATAATGAAATGAGACTTAAGCATATGAGTAAAGAAATGGAAAAATCAAAAGACAATCTTGCAGATGCACAACTGAAATATGTGAAGTCTGATCAGGAATATGTAGCACTTAAACAACTTCATGAAGAAATAGAACAAAAATACATAGCTGCATCAGAAACCAATGAACAAATGAAGCTCCAAATAGAATGTCTATCTAAAGAAGCACAAGAGTCTAAAACAACTTTGGATGAAGTGAAATTAGAGGTCAGTGTCAGCTTGCTCCTTTTTACATATGAGACCTGAGGAATTAATCCATAGTCCTAAAAAAGAAAATAATTTTTTTTGAGAAATACTCTTAAAGGTGTAAATGACAATATCATTGACTTCCTCTGGCATGAGTGGGTATTACTTATTCTATGACATATGACAGGGGTATAATGTTGAAGGATTATGCAGCTCAATGGTCTCTTTTTGTGGGCACAGAAATAAAATGCTGCTCCAGGTTCTCCTTCTGTGCTTGACCTTTTAATTCTTCTGTTCCCATTCTTAAGTAGTATCTTTGTTACATACATTTTTTTCTATCAGTGCTGTTCTCACCTACTCTAAATAAATTCTTAGAAACAAAGTTTCCTCATTGGAACCTGGAGGCCTTTCAGAACACAAGTTTATTCAGACCAGAGAGAATTGCCACAGAAATTTGCTTATTAGAAAGGAAAAATAAATATTAAAATATTTAAGAAGAAAAGGAAGCTAAAGATACATATTTCTAACAAAGCTTTGAGAATTGCTATGGCTGTCATTTTCCAGGTATAGTTTTGATAATTCCCAAGCTATGCTACAGTTTCATGTGTAGTGCTATGTTTTAGTAAGACTTTGGCTGCTAAGGAGCAATCTCAGGAAGGTTCCATAAACAAATGCTTATTTATTGTGGGCAAGAGTATAAGCAGTGACTTAAAGAAAAATTATGAACTTGCTAGATACCATCTCTCATCCTTTCTAAGCTCATAAAAGAATCTGTGAGAAGATGTACACATAATGGAGTTCTGCATCACAATAAAAGTGTCCTTTTCCTTTGCAACCTAAAGCTCTCTAGCAAAATGAAAGAACTGGAAGAAAAAACAGCAGAGCAAAAACAACTTCTTGAGCTAAGAGAAAAACTTATTCAGACTCAGCAGAAGTTAAATGAAATGGAGCAATTAAAAGAAGAAGGAAAGATTAGTGAGTTGAGACTGGAGACCAAGGACTCAGAGATCCAGGCAGTCTTACAGCAGCTCACTGAATGTCGGGAAGAAATAAAAACTCTAACCCAGGAACGAGATGAGCTGAAGCAAAAAGGGGACTCTCTCCAAGCTGAGACAGAGCAACTCAGAGAGGATATAAAGGACACTGTTTCAATGGTAGGAATTTTACATTTTTAGAAATAGATCATAGATGTTAGCAGGAAGACTTATAACCTATATTAAAATATTTATGTGAAATATATGAGAATATAGGAATACTTACTAATATTACAAAATATTTGTATTTTCTTTGTGGATTTTCTCTCTTGTATTCTAAAGAACATCTTGGCACATGAAGATCTGAGAAATACACAAAATTCTCTGAAGGAATCCCAGAACACTGTCAAGAAATTGGAAAAAAGTATTTCTGAAAAAGAATCTCAGATCCTGAGTGTTGAAGAGGCACTAGGGAAAACCATTAAAGAACTCCAAACACAGGTGAAACTTCATGCAATAATTAAAACAAGCCCAGTTAATCTGCTTGTAGTCTCTTCTGCATGTCCATAAAAACTTTCTAGGCTCTTGGAAGCAAGTGGACAATAAAATAGTACTGCCTGATCCAAGTCTTTCCCAGCTGCTGCTGTTTCTGTAGAACATCAAGGTGTAATGTACACTCTAAAAAACCTTTGCTTACCCTAGTGTGCCCTGTGGTTGTGGATTTCAGTGGTGGCCTTGGATGGAAAATGGAAGTGGAGATGGGGGTTACTTAAATGTAGAAATGAGGGTAATGATTTATAACAGTCCCAATGACAGGTGTAACACATGATTGTCAATGACAGCTCAGAGCCCAACAGACTGTAGAAGGCTGTTAAAATACTGTAGGAGAGTGAATCAAACAAAACTTTGGCATTTAATTCTCTTTGGAATTGATAAAAATGCTGTTCTTGCTTCTTTTTTCAATAGATCTTAGAAATGACAGAAGAAATGAAAATCATCACCTCAGAGAGAGATCAGCTTGCTGAGGAAAGATCAGCAAGTAATGGCTGTAGAGAAAGTGATCAGCTTGAGGTGCAAAAGGAACAAATCCTTTTCCTTACACAAGAGAACCTTTCATTGCAGGAGAAGCTGGACAGTTTACTTTTGAAAAAAGAAGAATTTGGGGAAGGAACTTTGGTAATTATGCTGAGGCTGTAACGCAAAGTTTGCTTATTTAATTTTGCACTTGAGTGAAATAATTGTAAAACACTGCAGAAAAGAGTCATGACTGCACCTGATTAAACTCCAAGTTTATTGTGGTTAACTTGAGATATAGGCCACCCATGTTGTTATATATGAACATTTGACAGAATAATGTGACTGTAAATAGAAAATTGACTTGATACAGGCTAGTAATGTGCTGTTCTGCCCAGGAATGTATTATAATAAAATAAGCTAAAATTTCCTTATCTGAAAAGGGCAATTCTGTTTTTCCAAAGCATAGGTAGGATGGACTGTTTTCCTGGCAGTGAAAGAGACATCACAACAAACACTTCCTGTAATTGGATGTGCTGATTACACTTGAGTGTGTTTTTTTAGATCAATGCCCCTGTTTGTTGTACATAATC
>VZRX01005616.1:80089-114007 GCA_013398075.1 Notiomystis cincta | reverse complement strand
CCCTACCAACTCCAGGTACTTCTGCCTTGTCTGACCTTATATCCCTTCTTTGCTTTGTGCGTAACGAAGATCTGTTAGCACCTCCATTTGTACCTCTGTATGGGATTGGGGATTGGCGTAACTGCTGTGCATGCCATGAAATGTCTTTTGCCCAAAACTGGCACTTGGGCTGCCTCTTTCGGAAGTGCTGGGGAATTCAGGGGTCCTGGTGAGAAGCTCTTGGCTTCCATTACTCTGCAAGGATCCAAGAAGGTATTTCGTACTGGTACTCCAGCTGGGCTTAGAGAGATGCTAAACTGATGGGAAATCCTGTGTTCTTGTTGAACCTTTTCCTTCATGTGTCAAGAATGTAGTCACTGGACTTAAGGTGTGCAATTGCAGTGGGGTACTCTTGTGGCACTGTAATTTCAGGTGCTTTCTGGGAAAATTTTTGCAGACTTTATTCCCTTTCTTCTCCTCCACTGTGAATTCCGCTGCTGGTGTATACCAGCATTTATAGATGTAGGAAGCAAGGATTCCTATGAGAGGCTTTTGGGAACAGTTTCACTCTGCAGACTGTCACTTCCTCTACAGTGTAGTCTTTGGCTGATAAGATTCACTAATCCCCTGGGAAGCCCTTCACAGGGTTGACATTGATTCAGTGAACTCTTACGACAATGAGGCATGAATATATTCCTGTATGTAATACGTTCTCAAACCCCAGATTTCTCTCTCAGCCATCTCTGCCCCAGGATTTAGTGAGGTGTTCAGATAATGAGGCAGAGATAGAAAGCACCATTAAGATCCAAAGCATTACTCCTCCTCATCTCTTGCTTGGTCTTCTGATTTGTGAGAAGCACGTTCCAGAACCATCTCCAGTCTCTTCAAAAGAAAAGGAGGGACACGACCATCTCTGTGCATGGATTTCAAGGATTTTGCTTTCTGGGGCCAGGAAGGAAGGGCTGGTGCAAGGGACTTTGCTGTGATAAAGCTGGGCTGATCGCTCTAGGTCTGTGGCAGCTGCCTCATATACAGCTTCTCTTTAGTTCACATTGAGCCACACTCATGCCTTTGTGCCTTTTGTTTTCTCTGTCCCTGCTGTTTCTAACAGGCCCATCGACGACGACACCAACCACAGCACCTCCTACACAAGAACAGCCAACCATTTCCACATCACCAGAGACTCCCAGCACNCTCAGACCTAGAGAGATCAGCCTACCCTTAGCACAACAAAGATCCCTAGCAGCAACCTTTTATTTCTGGCCCCAAAAAGCAGAATTCTTGAAATCCATGCACAGAGAGGGTTATGTCCTTCCTATCGTAGCTAGGAAACTGGCGATATTGCTGGAAGGCGCTTCTCACAGTCAGAAAGACCTACCAATAGGTAACAAATGAGGAGCAACAATGCTTTCAAACTTGCTGAGGCTTTCTATCTCTGCCTCATTACCTCAATGCCTCACTAAGCACTGGAGCAAAACCTGAGATGGTAATGTGTAGTAAGTGAAGGAAGCATGCACAGGAATATCTTCCTGCCTGTTTGTCATGTGATTTTCCAATGTTAGCCTGATAAAGGGCTTCCCAGAGTACTAGTGGATCTGATCAGCCAAAGACCACAGGTCACAGCAAAGAATAGTATCTGGAGTGAAACTCTTCCAAAAAGCAGAAGAATCTTTCCTTCTTACATCTATAGTAGTAGCTGAACACAATTAACAGTGAAAGGGCAAAGGAGAAGTAGAAAGTGGGGAAATTATACACAGCTGTGCTCAAATAGAGCCT
This sequence comes from Notiomystis cincta, assembly GCA_013398075.1. Classification (NCBI taxonomy): domain Eukaryota; kingdom Metazoa; phylum Chordata; class Aves; order Passeriformes; family Notiomystidae; genus Notiomystis; species Notiomystis cincta. Next base: position 112,252 of record VZRX01005616.1, on the reverse strand, counting down.
GAAATGCAAGTGTCACANCCCTGCTGTTTCTAACAGGCCCATCGACGACGACACCAACCACAGCACCTCCTACACAAGAACAGCCAACCATTTCCACATCACCAGAGACTCCCAGCACCACCACCACCACCACACCCACCCCCACCACCACCACCACCACCACCACAGCACCGACGACAACACCACCTATTACAACAACACCAAACACAGGTCTGGGAACTATGTTCGAAAACCAAATAATTCCCACCAGAATCCCTCTGCATTTGACTTTAGTACCAAGAAACAAGTCTCTGGTTCTGTTGTCATTTCTGGTTTTGCTGTGGGAGTCCATGAGCACCTCCATATGTCACTGAGGATGGGATAAGGGATGGATGTAATGGAAAAATCCTGTGCCCAAGCTGGTCTTAGGGCTTGCTGTTTAAAAGGAACAGTGATTTAGGGGGTCCCTGGGAGAAGGTCTTGTCTTTCCTGACTCAGCAGTGCTCCAAAGAGGTATTTTGAGTTTGTGTCCAGCTTAGACAGATACTGAAGTGATGGGAATGTTGCTTTTGCTGCTATTGGACCGGGTCCTTCAGCTGGCCCGAATGTAGTCACTGGACCCATGGTGTGCAATTGGAGTGGGACTAAAGTTTGTGGCAGTGGTATTTTAGGCTCTGTTTGGACACAGACGCGCAGACTTTCTTTCCTTTCTCTCCTGTTTTGTTTCTGTGGCCATTGCTGCTACTTACCGGCAGTTTGGGCCGTAGGAAGCTTCAAAGGCTTTCCCTGGCAGAGTTTGGGGAAGGGTTTCAGAACCTTTTGATGGACACAAGCTCTGGGCAGCTGGATTCTACCAGTGTTCCTGTTGGTGCTTGTCTCTAGCTATCTGTGTGCTGCTGCGAAGCAGCTGAGGCTTTGTCAGCAGCATGTGTCCTGTGCCTGCTTTCCCTGTGGTAGGGTGCCTTCCCAGTGGTTTCTCCATGAGATAATGAGGTGATGTGCATGGCCCAAGAAGCTGAGAGAGTGGTGGCAGTCTCTGCTTAGTCGTGCTCTACCTCCTGTGTGGGTCTTATGCAAGTGGTTTTTTGCACACGAGAGTCCATACAAAGCAACGTGACCCAGCCGTGGGGGGCACACGCACATAACTCATCAGTGCCTGTGCCCTGATTTGGGCCTGGAGTGGTTTGTAGGGCCAGGAAGAGGAGGCCTGGCCACACCGCTGAGCTTTCTTGTGGCCTGTGTTGGCTGAGTGCGATAGCAGTGCCTGAGGGGCACCGCTGAGTGCAGGGGATGCCCAGAGCACCACCTGTGTGTGAGCTGGTGCCTTGCATTGTTGTCTCTGTCCTGTCTGTTTCCAATTGTCCGTCTTGTTGTCGCCTCCCAGGCTGTGAATGCATCTGGTCGGAGTGGATCGATACGACTTACCCAAATGCTTCTAACAACGGTGGTGACTACGAAACCATTGAGAACATTTGGAAGAACAACTCCTCCTGGGACTGTGTGAAAGTTGAGAATATTTCATGCCGAGCACAGAAATTCCCTAGTGTTTCCATTGCAGATTTAGGGCAGAAAGTGGAGTGTGATGTTGACGTAGGGCTCATCTGTAACAATAAAGATCAACAGATAGGAGGCATAATACCAATGCCAGTCTGCCTCAACTACGAGATCAGTGTCTGCTGCACCCCCAACAAACCAGAGTGTCTTCCAACTCCAAGCACCCCATACACCACAACTTCCACACCTGCATCCGCAACAAGCAGTGTGTCCACTCCAGTATCGACGACCACTCCAACACCAACATCAGGGGAGACTCCCAGCAGTACTACCCCCTCCACCACCACCACCACCACGCTGCCTCCCAGCACCAGCAGCAGCAGCAGCACCACCACCCCACAGACAACGACAACTGTTCCTGTCTCAACAACACCCATTTCAACTACTCCAAGCACATCCACGCCCACTCCAACATACACCACCACCCTACCAACTCCAGGTACTTCTCTGATCTGTGCTCTCATGTGTTTCCTTGCTGTGGGGCATTGAAGATCCGTGAGCACCTCGAGGCACTTGTGCCTCTGTATGGGATCTGAGATTGGAGTGTGTCCCCTGANCGGTGAAGAAGGAGTGGCTGGTGTAGGGGATGCTGTGCTTGGTGTCTTTGTAGGTGGAGCTGTTAGAAACAGCAGGGACAGAGACAACAGACAAAGGCACAGAGGCATGAGTGGGATTCAGTGTGAACTGAACAGAAGCTGTGCACGCGGCAGCTGCCTCAGACCTAGAGAGATCAGCCTACCCTTAGCACAACAAAGATCCCTAGCAGCAACCTTTTATTTCTGGCCCCAAAAAGCAGAATTCTTGAAATCCATGCACAGAGAGGGTTATGTCCTTCCTATCGTAGCTAGGAAACTGGCGATATTGCTGGAAGGCGCTTCTCACAGTCAGAAAGACCTACCAATAGGTAACAAATGAGGAGCAACAATGCTTTCAAACTTGCTGAGGCTTTCTATCTCTGCCTCATTACCTCAATGCCTCACTAAGCACTGGAGCAAAACCTGAGATGGTAATGTGTAGTAAGTGAAGGAAGCATGCACAGGAATATCTTCCTGCCTGTTTGTCATGTGATTTTCCAATGTTAGCCTGATAAAGGGCTTCCCAGAGTACTAGTGGATCTGATCAGCCAAAGACCACAGGTCACAGCAAAGAATAGTATCTGGAGTGAAACTCTTCCAAAAAGCAGAAGAATCTTTCCTTCTTACATCTATAGTAGTAGCTGAACACAATTAACAGTGAAAGGGCAAAGGAGAAGTAGAAAGTGGGGAAATTATACACAGCTGTGCTCAAATAGAGCCTGAAATGCAAGTGTCACAAGAGCAAGTACCACTCCAATTGCACTCCATGGGTCCAGTGACTACATTCTGACCAGCTGAAGGATTAGGAACAACAGCAGTAAAAGAAAGATTTCCACCAGTTCAGAATCTGTATAAGATGAGGCACTAAGAAGAAATACCCGCTTGGAGCACTGCTGAGTCAGGGAAGCCAAAAGCTTCTCCCAAGACTCCTAAATAGTTGTTCCTTCTGAAACGGCCAGACCAGAAGCCCAGCTTTGGGCACATGACATTTCCTAGGATGCTCAGAAGTTTCACCCATCCCTGATCCCATGCAGAGCCAAAAATGGAGGTACCCTCAGACCTTAAACACTCCCAGTACAAAGCCAGAAATAACAACACAGCCACAAAATTATTTGTTGATTGTGTCGTTAGATGCAGAGGAATTTGGTGGTAATTACTACTGCTGGGAACATACTTTGAGGAGTTGAGACAGTTGTAGGTGATCCAGTAACTGTTGTTGTTGTTGTTGTTGTGCTCGGAGGCCTGGTGGTCGTGGTGGGAGTGGTGGTGGGGGGAGATGTGGTGCTGGGGAGGGTAGTGGTGCTGGAAGTCTCTGGTGATGTGGAAATGGTTGGCTGTTCTTGTGTAGGAGGTGCTGTGGTTGGTGTCGTCGTCGATGGGCCTGTTAGAAACAGCAGGGACAGAGAAAACCAAAGGTACACAGGCATGAGTGGGATTCAGTATGAACTGAAAAGCTGTGGATGAGGCAGCTGCCACAGACCTAGACAAGTCAGCCCACCCTTAGGTGGCAAAGGTTCCTAGCAGCAACCCTTTCTTTCTGGCCCCATAGAGAAGAATCCTTGAAATCCATGCACAGAAAATGTCATAGCCCTCCTCTCCTAGGTAGGGGTTTGGGGATGGGGCTGGAACGTGCTTCTCACAAAATCAGAAAAACCTACCAATACATAAGTGATGAGGAGGAATAACACTTTTAGTCTGGCTGCAGTTTTCTATCTCTAGCTCATTACCTGAACACCTCACAAATCCCTGGAGTAAGATGTGGGAGATGAATCCATGGTCAGAGAAGGAAGTGTGAACAGGATAACATTCCTGACTATTATGAAACTTCCCTCTTATGGAATGTTACCCTGAAGAAGTGCCTCCCAGAGTTCTAGCAGATCTCATCAGCAAAAGGTTAAAGTACAGAACCAGTGGCATTCTTCAGTGCAGAACTGTTTCCAAAAGACTCCCAGAGTAATCCTTGCTTCTAAGATCCAGAACCATTGGCATCCACTTGCACTCACACACCAAAGGAGGCAGAGAAAGGGAAGAAAGTCTGCCCAGCTGTTCCTAGAATGAAAGTGTCACAGACTAAAGCCCTACTCCAACTACCCTCCATGTGTGGGTCCAGTGACTACATTCTGGCCTTGAAGGACAAGTACCAACAGCAGGAAAATCAAGATTTCCCATCAGTGCAGCATCTGTCTAAGCTGGGCACCAGCATTAAATTTCTCCTGGAAGCCTCATTGAGTCACAGAAGCCAAGACCTTCACTCCAGGACCCCTAAATCTTTGTTCTTCTAAACCAGGCAGCCAAAAGGCCAGCTGTGAGCACAGGCCATTTCAGGGTATGCCCAGTAATGCCTCCAATCTTCAGTCCCATGGAGACACACTAAAGGAGGTGCTAAGGCACCTTCATTTCTCCCATAGCAAAGGAACACATCAGAGAACAGTCCAGAGAAGTACCTGAAGTTGGTAGTGTGGTGGTGTATGTTGGTGTTGGTGAGGATGTGCTTGAAGTAGTTGGGATGGGTGTTGATGATCCAGTAACAGTGGTTGTTGTTGTTGGGGTGCTGCTGGTGGTGGTGAGAGTCTCCGGTGTCGAGGGAGTGGTTGTCGATTTTGGTGTGCTCGGTGTGGATGAAGGTGGGGCTGTTAGAAACAGCAGGGACAGAGACAACAGACAAAGGCACAAAGGCATGAGTGGGATTCAGTGTGAACTGAACAGAAGCTGTGCACGAGGCAGCTGCTCTCACAGACCTCGAGAGGTCAGCCCCTCCTTAGCACAACAAAGGTCCCTAGCAGCAGCCCTCCCTTTCTGNTCCACTTGCACTCACACACCAAAGGAGGCAGAGAAAGGGAAGAAAGTCTGCCCAGCTGTTCCTAGAATGAAAGTGTCACAGACTAAAGCCCTACTCCAACTACCCTCCATGTGTGGGTCCAGTGACTACATTCTGGCCTTGAAGGACAAGTACCAACAGCAGGAAAATCAAGATTTCCCATCAGTGCAGCATCTGTCTAAGCTGGGCACCAGCATTAAATTTCTCCTGGAAGCCTCATTGAGTCACAGAAGCCAAGACCTTCACTCCAGGACCCCTAAATCTTTGTTCTTCTAAACCAGGCAGCCAAAAGGCCAGCTGTGAGCACAGGCCATTTCAGGGTATGCCCAGTAATGCCTCCAATCTTCAGTCCCATGGAGACACACTAAAGGAGGTGCTAAGGCACCTTCATTTCTCCCATAGCAAAGGAACACATCAGAGAACAGTCCAGAGAAGTACCTGAAGTTGGTAGTGTGGTGGTGTATGTTGGTGTTGGTGAGGATGTGCTTGAAGTAGTTGGGATGGGTGTTGATGATCCAGTAACAGTGGTTGTTGTTGTTGGGGTGCTGCTGGTGGTGGTGAGAGTCTCCGGTGTCGAGGGAGTGGTTGTCGATTTTGGTGTGCTCGGTGTGGATGAAGGTGGGGCTGTTAGAAACAGCAGGGACAGAGACAACAGACAAAGGCACAAAGGCATGAGTGGGATTCAGTGTGAACTGAACAGAAGCTGTGCACGAGGCAGCTGCTCTCACAGACCTCGAGAGGTCAGCCCCTCCTTAGCACAACAAAGGTCCCTAGCAGCAGCCCTCCCTTTCTGGCCCCAGAAAGCAGAATCCTTGACATTCATGCACAGAGAGTGTCACAGCCCTCCTTTCCTAGGGAAGAGATTAGGCATGTTGCTGGAAGATACTTCTCACAAAATCAGAAAGATCATGTCAGCCTGAGGAAGGAAGTCTGTGCAGCCCCACTCAGAAAATGCCTCTAGCACCAGGAGTTTGAAGCATGGCCTACTCTTTTCTCACACAGCAGGTCCTTTTGGGAATTGTCTCCAGCGGAAACTTAAAACTCCAAACCCTCCTAAGTAAGACTTCCTTCTAGATCAACATATTCTATGATTGTGACCTGCCTTTAAAGTAGCCAATAGCCCTTTATTTCTCCAAAGACTAAGTAGGATCACAGAGTATTTTTCTGTTAAATACCTGTAGATGTTGAAGTTACTGGAGTGGGGACTGATGGTGTAGGCTCACTTGTTGTGGAATGGATGTGTATGGGCGTGGTGGTAATTTCTGTTGAAGTCCTGGTTGTAGTGGTGGTAGGTATTGACGTCTTGGTGGTCGTTGAAGGTTGTGGTATAGTAGGTGTAATTGTAGGCCCACAATCAACTTCCTGCCACTCACAACAGTTTACTCTGATTTCGTAATTATAGCAAAGTTGCCACATAGTTACATCTTGCTCATCATTTTTACAGATTAGTCCATATTTAACATCACACTCTACTTTCTGACCAAGTTGGTCTAAGCTCACATCAGGTTCATTCTTAGCCCTGCATTCAATTTGTTCTGGAGCTGTACATATTTTGTATCCATGTTTTCTAATTTCATCATATGTTTCATAGTCACCACCACCTTCTTCAGGCTTACTAACATCAAACCACTCAGACCAATCACAGATTAGTCCAAAGCATGGAGCTGAAAGAAAAGAAAGAGATTTCAGAATTTGCAGAGAACATCCTGAGAAGATCCATTTGTATTTTCTTCTATTAAGGACTAGAGGAGTGCATTGCAATTTATCATCTTTCCAAAGAAAAGAGTCCTAAAATTGGTTCTGTATTATTATGTCTTTAAACTGGAAGTTTTGCATCAAAATAAAATCACCAATCTGAAGCCTTTAAAGATCCTTCTTCTCTCTATACTAATGACATTTTTGAAATTATAAAAATAATTATTCATTTTTGTTTAAAATATATTTTTCTGTATTGATTGTCTTTAATTTACTCTTTCTTTAAATATTCCTTTGACATTTTTAACAACTTTGTTTTGTATTTATAACTTACTTGTAGTTACTGGATGGCTTGTAGTGGTAACTGAAATAGAACAAAAAGAGATTACTCTATTACTTTGAAAGAAATATAATACCATATTTTTTGCTGACACTCCTGAAAATATTTCTACATCCCATTAGGATATTGAAAAGCTAACTTTTTTTTTTTTTTTTTTCAGAAATAGGAAGGCACCCTGTATATTTATACTTACAATTTCTTTCATGAGAAATAAATCAACTCAAAATGCTTGAAGTCTTTCTTAGTGTAGTATGATAAAATAATCCACAAATATTGCTCTGTATCAGCTATAATCCCATATAATTGTACACTGTATATTTCAAATATTTTCCTTAAAGAAAATGATTTTTAGATCACATCTGTATTGATGATTTACCTGGGGTGGTGGTGGTAAGGGTACTGGAAGGGGAAGAGGTTGAAATGGTTGTAGGTGAAGACGCTGGACAAGGGTAGACTTCACCAGGAACTACAGAACCATTTTCTGCACAAATGTATATTGTACATATGTCGCCATCCTGTACTTGTCCCACAGTAGCACCCACTTCGAAACTCGTTCCATTGATGACACAAGGACACCCTGCAAGAAGGAGCTTTGCTGTGCAATTTTTCCACTACCATGTAAGAGGCAGAGGCAAAATAATTATGGACAAGAAGTATTTACATGACTTTTTCAGAGTTGTACCTGGAGCTTAGATCTACTATACTGTGCTAATTTATCTTTACGTTTAAAGCAATGTTAGAACATATTTAATCAAGTCCTGCATAAAATGCCTGATAGTATAGACTTAGAAAGTAGGTTTTAAAATGTTCTGAGAGAAATAATAATTGCAATTTACTATCTGACACTTTTATATAATAACTACATGTCGAGGAAGTGCAAACTCTTGTATTGAAATCCCTTAGTTTGGATATGGGACATGGGGAAAAAGAATGAAGGGACATAAGAAAAAGGTTGAACTGGAAGTGCTAACAGCAAGGTTCAATCAAAGTGCTGCCAAATCTTCTTTAGTCACAACTTTCACTAGCACTGGAAAGAATTATTCTAAATCAATACTAAGTCTTTTGTAGAGACAGATCTAGCAGTTCTATGAATTTTTTTTCTTTTTGTTTCCAGAAAAACCCAAACATTATTTACCTGGGACTGGTTTACACTGTATGGATCCTGAGGGGACACAGACACTAAAAGAAAAATTTTCAAAAATTAAAATGTTGCCGATGTTTTATGACACCTGTTAGCAGACTCAAGAGCACAGAAACACATGCTTGTCACTTGATCTTCATTCACACTACTGGATATTTTTCTGGGTTTATTTTCTAGTATTGTCTACCATTTTTCTTTCAAACTAAATCACCACTTTCAGTACAACATCTTAAAACTGTCATGAAAGGTTTTGTGTTGCAAGTTAATATACTGCAATAACAACTGATTTGCAGAATGAACTTACAGCTAGATCAGATTATTCTCTGGTCACCATGTGGAGCCAGAGGTGTAAGTGCTGTCATTGCTAACACTCTAAGCATGAACAGTTGGGACTCAACTACCTCTATCAGGACAAGAGCACTTACAGAGCTTTTGAAGGCCCAGTTTTAAGTGAGAATGCAAGGCAGAGTAGCCCCTCTCTTCCCAAAGAGTCATGAGAATCGAAAGTTCACCCAGGTTTCATTCCATTATAAAATTTATGACAGTTGACAGGTATAATTAGTGAATTTGCTAATACACTTATTATAATAAAACTACCAATTTGAAATCTGGATTATTATGAGTTTGGAAAATTATGAAAAGCAAGAATATATCAGCTCTTCAGCAGAAGTTGCATCTCCATCTGTTTGAGGCCCAGTAAATTAAACGAGGGATTCGGCATATATGAATTATTTCCTGAATTACTGCAAGTGAGTTTTATATACCATATTGTACAATTTTCTTTTGTGGGTACTTCTTGCCCAGGGAATACATGGGTTCCATCATCGAGGTAACATCCACACTGATCTTCAGTCACACATTTCTTTGTCTCTTCATTGTATATAGGCTTGTCCTGAGGGCATCTGGGGTAGCAACCTGTTGATGATAAGTAGAACAGAACACAGAGTGAAGAATAAGTATAAAAAGTTAACTCAGTGATATGTTACCTTCTGAAGGCAAATTATTCTCACTGAATCAAGCGTAGTGAAAGAAATCTAAAACTTCCCATTCAAATCAATCTGTGGACAATTAGTCTTTCCAAAAGACTTAAACACTTCTCATTGATAATACTGGGGTGAGGAGGATAAACTAAGAAGTTTCTTTATGAAAACTAGTGAAATTTCTTTTTCTTAGTTCAATACCTTGGAGAAAACCCTAACTTATTTCTATGGGCAGCTAGTAATTTTAAGACAAAGAAATATCCCAATTTTTGTATAGATCACTATATCAAGAATACTTTTGTGAGAATATGGAAGCAGATTCACTAACAAACAGATTTTTCACTACATTTCTTGAAGCACTGGACCTTGTTTATATACCTTGAATATACCAGGTATCTCTACCTCGAACAGATAATTTATCTGTGTTCTCCTTACCCTCAGGCAGTGATCCAAAGTTCACTGCAAGGGATTAGCCAACTGTCAATTCTCATTCCATTTTTCATGTAAATTAAAACTTAAAAATAATATTCTGTTATTATTATCTCCTTCCTCCAAATAAACTCTTATTATGTCTAATTATTAATGATGTGAAGTCCTCTTTATACTGTACTGGAGTTCTAAATGGCCTTTAAACTGAAGCACCATGTAATTAACTGGTACAGTACACTGCCTGACTGTACTTAAGATGTCCTAACAAAAACAGGTGTGCTCTATATTTCTATTGAAATTAAACAACAAAAATAATTCAGAAAGATAATTTGATATATAATAATCTGCCTTCTGACACTCCCCAAATCTTTCTAATAATATAAGACAATTTATTTTAAAACAGGGGTTTGTTGGGTTTTTAAAAAATATTTTTCTTAGGGATTTTTGTTGATTTTTTTGTAGAGGGGTGTTTTGGTGGGTTTTGTTTTGTTTTGTTTCTCTTGAGTTTTGGTTTGTTTGATTTTTTTCTTTGAATTTTTTATCAGCAGTTCAAAGCAAAGTCAAACTGAGGACATTTCTTGCCAATCCCTAAACTGAAGATAAGTGCTTCCAGTCCAAGGCAAAAATACTATACGGCTAAAAATACAGCTTTTTCCTCCAGCTTTACTATGTCGTAAACCAGAAGATTCTTGTTAAGTCTTTCACATTCTTGGACCATTGCAGTCCCTTTAATGTGAAATCCCTGTTCCATTAGCAACCATGAGGATTGTCACCTACTAATTTTGCATCTACAAATGAAACAGAATCTCCCTTAGGAATCCAAAATACAGCAGCATCAGTGTGTCTGCTATGAAAGATATTTATTTTCCATTGTAAAAGTAGGTGAATGTTGCACATTATTCTAGTAAAGGCAAGATGATCTGATGCATAAAAAATGATAATGTTAAAAACCCCTAACTATCAGTGACTTGCTTCTTTGCCATATGAAAGATATTCCTTCTTTTGAAACACTTTTGCATGGGATTCAAAATAATCATGATGTAATAGTATTGCATGTTTCAGGACATTATCCAAGCAGAAACCATTTTATGGCTGACAGGAATGTAACTATCACCCATTGATGTTAATAAATAATAAATTGCATTAGAAGAAACATTTATGTAAGACTGGAGGCAAACTCAACATAGCAGATTTAGGAACATCTCATCAAGTTGACTGACTAGTCCATGATTATTAAAAGATACCTGAACAAAGTTATACAAAACACAATATAAAATGGCAAGGAATTCATTACCTTCCAGCAGTGGTACTGTAAAGTTGGTGCTGACATTATTGATCATCCTGCAGGTTGAGATATTGCTGCCACAAGGCTCGTAGTGCCAGTCACACTCATTGCGGGGGTTGTAGTAGTCACAGAATATCGCTGATGAGAAAAGAGAGAAGCTGATTAAAAACAAGGTTGCCAGAATGCAGTTCTGAGCAGGCCTCTAAAGGTACAAGCTACATGAATCTACAAGTTGAGCCAGCCAAATTTCTCCTGAGGTACAAGACCTGGACTTTCCACTACTCTGCTTAAACTTAGGATACATCAAAACACTGGTGTCCAAGATTTTCTTTTTAAATATTCAAGCCACTGGGTAAAAATGCTTCAAATCATAAAGAAAAAATATTTTTTGAAATTATTTTCATTTAAAATTAAGACTATATTTCTGAGAGTACTTTTCTTCCATAGCTACTAGCAAATTGCTAAATATTTTTCCATTTTATACACAATAGTTCCATCTTGCTGTATCACATAGGCTGAGGGTCCAAGAGGAAGCATATGAGCCATTATGAATACAGTTTAAATTCAGCTTAGATGACTACAGACAGAGGAAGGAGCTTTATTTAACTGCTATATCAGAGCTGAATGAAACATAATTTTTGTTTCACTGTCTTCTTACACTTAAAAACTCCAATTAGTCCAAATTCTGAATCTGAATTAATTTTTTTAATTAAAAAATAAATTTCTGCTACTTAGAATCTCAAAATTTTGATTTGAGCACTTTTTGGGTAGTATTAATTTAAATATTATTTTACATTAGTTTATGATATACTGGTATGAGTATTAGCACCACTAATGGACACTGCTTAATATACATAACACTGATTAGGTTCAGTGCTAAAGCATGGGAGTGCTATATACTTTTTGCTAAAATCAAATTCTGAATAATTTGAAGAACTGAGAGAGGAGAGAGATGACAGAGGAAGAGAAGAGAAGAAGAGAAGAGAAGAGAAGAGAAGAGAAGAGAAGAGAAGAGAAGAGAAGAGAAGAGAAGCAAAAAAGCCAAGTTGATTAAAAGATAATTGAAATATAGAGATTTACTATCCCTGTTTGTTGCCTGATATGCTGAGAAAATAGATTTCATCGAGTAGCCATCATGACCTCGCAGTGACAGCACTAATGATTTATTTGCCTGGCTTTCTGACAGCAGCTAGAAAGATACAGTTGTGTTTATCTGGTACTCACGGCAGATATCAGGAGTTCTCCAGAAAACACAGGCCTCAGCCTTGAGGCACTCTTGGGCGTACGCCGCAACTGCAGAGCAGAAGCACTCGCAGTCTCCACCGCTGTCACAAGAGCAGGCATCATGGACACAAGCTTCATAGAAAGGAGCTGGGTTCACCTGTCAGGGGAAGAAATGATACCCCAGTTCATCTCCAAGTTAGTTTTCAGACAAATATGTTTGAGAGCTCTTTATCTACAGGAATTGAGCTGGGAAGGAATGAGACTGTGTCTAAGAGTTACCAAATCACAGTCATTTACAGGCTTGAAGCTTCTCAATGTATTTAGGGGAATAATAGACTTAATATAGCTCCTTCATAACTTGCTATGACTGAAAAAACCAAAATAAGACTCCTTGGCAGTGTCCACATTTTCTAACAGAGTTCCATCTTAGTGCTTTCAAAACCAAGCTGAATTGATGCCAGTGAAGTCCTATCTTTCAGCAAGCTTTGCCAGCCAAATGATGAACAATGTCAGAAAAGCTGCATTCACAGCAAATATGAACCATATAATTTTGTGCCTGTAAGTTTTTGGAGTTTATCCAACGACACATTAAAAAAAGCTTTTTTTTTTGTTTGAGATGAACAGAGGAGAAACTTAGACTGGATTTTTGCTGCTGCAGTAAACCACATGGAAATACATAATAATTAAATTACTAATTGCTTGTGACTTCTCCATTGTAAGTTAAGAACAAACCGTTGCTTCAGGAAAGAGATAAATAAAGAGGAGTGCTGTCTGTGCACTGTATTCTGGAAGCTGTGGGCTGTCAGTGTTTGCTGTGGCAATTTGAAGCCACAGTACCAGCAGCTGTCTGTCTAAACTATGTTGTCAGTGGTCTCCAAGAAGATCCTTTTGTGGGTTGAAAACTACAAGAAGTAGTAACCTCTTCAACAGCCACCTTTCCATTTTAGTGTGAATTTCCATCAGGAGATGGGTCTGATGATTTTAAGGTCCTTCACTACTTATAATACTGTCTCTCAGTGAGAGATAGTGCAACTGCAGCAGGCTACATTTCTGAAGCTAACTTGCAGAGCAGTAGCAGTGAAACTGTGGTGATGAATATGGGTTTGTACAGCTGGGGCTGCCACCACCACTGACACAGCTCCATTGCCACAGAGACTCAGACTGCTTTGACTAAGACCACGTGAAATGTGCTGACACCTGTAACTGTACCGAAGACTTAATTGAAGATCACTCTATTTAACCATCTCTTCATTCATTTCTGATGGTCTTTTTTGTTCTGTATTATCAGAAATGCACTGTGCTGTCCCATCACCTACTGTCTGCTACAAACCTTGGAGTGACAAATTTTGAAGACTTCGCTCTGGATGATGCTGCATTCTTTCTCTGCCCAGGATTTCCGGTGTGGTTTCAGATCACAGGGCTTAATCTCTTGTGTGACATCTGGGCACATGGGAGACTGTTTCCAGGAATTTCCAAAATTCAGAGGATTATTGTCCTGCAGCCCACTCCTTGTTGTAAAGTCATTGTTTGCCTTGTCATCAAAGTTGCCACACAGACCACACACTTTGCCCTGGAAAAGAAAACCAAGTTTGTAAATATACCATGGAAGTGAGAAACAGGCTCTGGCAAAGTAAGAGCAGAACATTGACATGAAAAACAACAAATGACTGTCTGTGTAAATGATGACTTTACTCTTTACTGTCAAATCATTTGTAGAGAAAATAAATGCTTATTTGTCCATCCTCAGCAAACTATTCAGTTGCCACGTCTTCCCTCCTTGAAATCAATTATATCTAGTGTATTTCCATATCTCTGTCTCCATATCCAACCTAAAACATTAAAGGTGGCCCAAGCCTCTTACAGCTGAGAAGAATTAATTTATTCTCCATTCTTCTCAATTTATCATAACTCACCTATTACTATAAGCCTGAGGTAATTCACTTTTGCTCAAAGGTGTTTTTCTTAAAAGTTTCTAACATAATGAGCATCATGCCTTCATTCATGGAAAAGAAATTACAGGGACACATTTTTCTTGAAAGAAAATATATCAATTTGCCCTCAGTGGTGGATTTTTGGAAGTGTTATTTAAAGTCCACCAGTCCCCTCAAGAAACAGTTTATCACTATTTGTACAATGCCTCAAATACTCTCCAATTTAGCATGCTGATTTTCAGGAAGCAGAGCCATGGCCATACATTGCATAGGGAGTTTGGTTTTAATGCAGGGCTGAGATCACATATAGGTTTCCAAGCCCATGTGCAGTCAGTCCACATCCCCTAAATTACTCTGGATGATTTGCTATCAATACTCACAAACTCAAGAGTGCCTGAGATGTTTATCTCTATTGCAATAACATCTTATGCATTCTGTGCAGTGCACTGTGGTAGACTGTAAGAAAACCCAGAAGCACTTCTGCAAGCTGTGATGATAATAATACATGCTAATCATCAGTGCACAGAGGATATAGGAATTAGACATGGGCTCAGAATAAAAGAACATTTATGTTTCCTAGTCTATTCAGAATATTACTTCAGAAAAAGACAGACAGGCACTAACTTTGTAATCAGGGCTCAGCTTGATGAAAACAGTAGTCTTCTTGTCCCAGATCAGTATCACACCGTTGCTAGCCTCAATCACCAGGTACAGGCCGACTGTCCTGTTCCAATACTGCACATCACCACCAACATCTCTCTGAATTTCTCTGTACTCTTTGTTCTCCAATTTCAGTTCAGTTTTCTGAAAGATAAAAGGACAAGTATTGTAATACTAACTTCTATGAGGAGATAAAACATTAGACATTCATGACAATACAACTAATTTTGAAACTCATAGCTTAAAGTCTGGGAGGACGTCCAAGATGGCAGGGAGTGGTGTAGGACTTCTGTTTGAGAGAGTTTTCATCACCAGAGAACCTAAACCTTTACAGAATAAATTGACAAGGCCTCTAATGCTTTTTGCAGCTGCTTTTAGAGGCATGACTTTGGAGAATTTCTTTTTTGGTAATACTTGATTACTGACATGTATTGACTATCATCACTTACCCCTAGGAACATTTTGATAGCCTTTGAGCAGGTGACTCCTGTAGTTCCACAAGGGACATTCTCTGTGATGATACTGAATGAGCCGTTGGAATTTTCATCACCACAGAAGTCCTATTGAAAAAAAAACAAACCAGAACATGAGAAAATTAGGTAGAATATTTCGTTTCAGTTCAATCTCATAATAATTGCAATCATTTAATTTTCACAATGCATAGTTACTGCTCCTTCAAATGTGAGATCCTACATACACATATTTTTACAGATGCACAGTCATATACGCATACACATAAACAGTTAACACACTCTCAGCCTGGGAAAAGGAGTGGGATAATAAAACAAAATGAGGAATGTATCTTTAAATATAAGTTTCAAGTTTCTAAGCTTAGAATTTGGATTTATTTCAGAAATTATAGTTAGCTCTCACTATAGCATAGTTCTGTTACATGTAATTTATGATATCTATATCTGAAAAAAAGCACCACACTCAGACAGCTTGCCTGCACTGAGAATATGCAATTTATCCTGGCAGAATGTGTGAACACCTCAGGAACAGTGATGGCAGGCAATAAGGAATGACAAAACTAAAGAGGAAAGTAGATTTTCAAGGCAATCAAATTTCATTCCAGCCCTCCTGATGAGCATTACCTGAGTAGCCACATATTCGCAGTTCCCATCAAAGTCATAGAATTTCCCATCAAAAGTGTTATAATGGCCACTTCCATATATCATACAAGTGCCATAGCACACATCATCAGTGCATTTCCAAATCCCTTTCTGGCAGGTACTAGAAGAGAGCAGAGAAGTTGAATTTTCAGATCTCACCAAGAGGTTTTTTTCAGAACACACCAAGCAGCTGCCTGATATAATGTGATAATGTGCAAAATATCCGAGCCTCAATTTCAATTGTTTAGTCTGTTTTTAAGCCTATAACATGACTTTCAGTCTGTTGAGCTACAATCTTTAGATCTGATCACATTTATAGTTAAAAAATGAGTGAGTTTTCCCAGCAAGAGATGCCTACTGAAAACAGAGGTAACTACTATCCCTATATTTTCAGCAGAATCTGTATTTTCTCAGATAGCAATAAGTATTCCTAAAACCTGATGATACTTCCAGCTTTTGCAGCCACTGTTGTACATAAGCCTAAACATGACTATTAATATACCCCATAGAATATATTCTAGAAGAAAGTATAAAATTATAACTCACCAGGTGTTGCAGTCCACTTTTATCTTCTCTCCAGAAGAATACCACTCGTTGTTATGAACACATGGGCAGTCTTGTTGCTCAACACAGCCCCCTCTGCCATCATCAAACAGACCTTCAGGGCACACACAGCCTGAGACACACTCTGTCTGGAACTAAGAAATATAAGGAGAAATGGTTACCCTATGACAAAACACTGCATCTTAATTCCATTTCCTCACAAGCACTCTTTAAAAACTGCATTTACAATCACACAGCCTAATATTGATTCATTTTATAAGGTTCTTTTTTTCTAGATTTCTAAAGCTTTTCCTTTCTTTTTCTATTGTCTAAGAACCCAAATTCTTTTTCATTTGGAAGAAGACCCAGTAAACAGAAAGAGGAGAGGGAAACCATAAGGGGAATCACAGTGAAAATGGCAACAGACAATTATCATTGGGGGAAAAAAAAGGGTAGATTAAACCAAAGAGAAATTAACTGTTAGTTGCAACTGTATTTGCTGTGTAGCACCATGTCATTCAAAGAATAAAGAAAGCATGACACAAGGAAAAGTTGAATACATACATGATCACTTTGAGGAGTATGGCAGCTAAGTTGTACAGGTGTTTGTGAAGTCCAGTTTGAGGATTCATTGCAGTCAAAGTATGTCTTGTTGGAAGAACATTCTTTTTCAATACCTGAAAGGTACGTTTTTGGTTTAGATCAATCAAGAAAAGGCAAAAGAAATGTGAGTGAAAGGTGGTAGTTTCTGAGACAGAAATCTCAGTCTATCTTTATGACAAAAATAGGCTCACTGAAGAGTGAAAGTGTGTTACTGTTTTACATAAAGAGAAAAAAAACACTCAAAACAAGTAAATGGAAAATTCAAAGGGGAAGTATGTTTGGGTTGGGAGGTTGGTTATGGGTTTTATTCTAGTTTAGTTTATAGAATGTCACTTACTTTTCATTCTTATTTTCACTGAAGTGCACTGGATCTTTCCATTTCGGCAAACACTAGAAAAGTGGAGTAAGTAGAAATTAAAAAAAAAAAAAAAAAAAAAAAAAAAAAAAAAAAAAAAAAAAAAAAGGAAGCTCAATATCTTCAATTTAATCTAAGGATTTGTTTATATAAATTTTAGAGTATTTGTCAAAGATGTCCTGAATAATTTCTACTGAAATTTCAAGGTCAATTCTATTGAATCACACTCATGAATTTTTAGTTAGAGAAAAAGTGTAGCAAGATTTTAGGCATAACTCACAGAAAGGTTATGTTTTAAGGAATGATAGCTATTCTATTAATCCTTAATACCATATTTTATGACAAATCAGGAATTAGATAAGAATGAAACAAATAATACTGATAATTTAAATCAAAGCCTGCATTTGGATACACAGTGTATTTTCATGCCTATTCAACTCATATGCTGCAAATTTATTGACATATAAGCTTCTTCTGCTGGATGAGAGAAGGCATTTCACAGTTTGCACCGATGACTCAGGCAGCAAACAGTTGCCATAGTTCATGGCAAAATACAGCAGAATCATGAACATTGTTTTCAAAAGCCTATGCTACAGTAAATACATATAAAGGGGACCTTCCCCCAGTGGAAAACACAAGCAATCTGTGTCTGCTAGAAAAGGAAACTTAATGTATAGTTGGCCTTTTATCTTCCTTTCACCATTCTGCTTAACAAAGCCTTTATAAGAGTGCAGTTTCAAAATAACATTTGTCTGTGAAGGCCAGAACTCACACCTCCAAAGCAAACTGCACTCCTCAATTATTGATAAATTGCATTGCAAGAGAAAATGCTTTGCTCAGCATGAAGCTGTTGTGAAATGCATTACAAATACTCAATAAAGTGCCAAAAAAGCTAAGCACCTTACACCTAATAAGCAATTTTAAAAGGGCTTTTTCCCCACAAACAAGAAGCCAAAATAAAACATACCAGCGTTCTCCATCTTTTGTGAAGTATTCCCCAGAGTCCAGGTATGATCCCTTGTAATAACATGGGCACTGGGAGATGGGCACACAGTTATCCTGGTTATCCAAGTATGTACTGGGTGGGCAGCCACAGCCATCCACAGGAGCAAAGTCTTGCAAGCAATACTTTTCACCATCAGCAAGGGAACGACAGGTTTGCTGGCACATTGTAAGATTGTAAAGGAAGACTTGATTTCCTGGGCAAGAAGATGCTTCGCTGCCTGGAGGGAAAAAACCCAAACTGATAAATTAGGGATACAGGATGGACAATTGACATTTCCATTTTGGTTTCTTTGGCTGTGCCGAATGTAGTGATAAAAACATTCCCTTAGATCTTACTAAAGTACAAAAATATCAGAAGTCACAAGTAACAGTAACCTAACTTTACCAGTTGAAGACTTATTTTTAAACTGCTACTAGTAGTTTTTACTTTAATACCCCTATTCGTTTCACATACTGATAATCAGATAGACAGCACCATACAATAAACTCCTAGTCTTAAACATACTGGACTGTTGATGAAAACCAAGCATGATCAGAAATAAAGACACTGATAAACAAATGTATGGTAAAAGCCCTGATGGCTGGGATTCCATTAGTAAATGGAATTATATTAGCTAAACTGGGGAAAGAGGGTGAAAGTTAAAAATATTGCTTTCTACTTTTAAGTATGTCATGATCAAATTACATCTGATGAATGTAACCTTTGAATAATGTCTCTTTTAGGTCCATTAGACAGTTCTAAGATACTCCAGATCCCTTAACACTGATACCACTGACAACCAAACTCAGAGAGAGCCTGCTGATGTCTCATGAGTAATTATTTCCACAGGTATTACTGTTCCACTACTTACTGCAGACACTCTTTCTCCAGTCTCCCAGTATGATCCCTTTGAAAGCACAGGCTCTTGAGTAAGAGGACAGGGCAGCACATAAACATTCCTCATTGTCTTCACAGAGGCAGGTGTCATATTTACATTTCTGAAAAAAAAGAACAAAAGGGTCAATAAGTCCACAGGAAATCAATGGGCAATTACAACTTGGTTGCTACAAAATGTTCTGTCTGCTTTTCTTGATGTTGTTTGCATTAATTCCCATGACCAGAGAACAATGGAAGGAATATACAAAGACCAGAGTTAAAGTGCTGCTTCATTTCATTCACAAAGAAAACATTTGGATGCTTTTTCTAACCTAAGCCAAGCTTCTTGAACCTTTAAAAACTAGCCAGCCTCCTAAGAACACCTTTTTCAAAGGATATTGATACCATTCATTCTCAGTTACTAATTAGAAATGTGGAGATCCACAAAAACTAGAATAATAAAGGCAAAATATTAACCAGGTTTATGAAGACCTTCTCAATGTTTGAGCTCACACTGATTTCCAAGTATAAGCAATGACTTTGGAATTCCTTTTCCTCAGATAAGCCTCACCTACTGCTCAAGAGAGATGAGCATGAGGGTAAAAATTCATGGAGATTCTGGCATGAAAATGATTTGGTGTTACATACCAACCAATTTATGGAAACTTTCCCCCCCAACTTTATAACAACTAATGTTTAAGGGTAGGCTCAAACTGCACACATCTACATCTCTTTAATCTTCTTTTCAGTCCAAATATTTAAGCCAATAAAAATATACACAAAACATACACAAAAATTACACACAAAACATAAGAGCAAAGGAAAAAATGTATATTTTTCTTCAGCAGAAGCCCATAAGGATCTCATCATATGAGATACTTTGGATGCTATGTTGCTTGAATCAGTCAATGCAAAAACTTCAGCAGCTCTTATGTACAAGCTACTCAGGGATGTCTCAAATGTTCTAACAATGATAAATGTCTACAGTTAGCCATCTGAAATAATGCAGTACTAAAAGAGTGCAAAATTACAATACCTTATAGTAGTCTGAAGGATCAATGGCTAAGTGACATCTTGCAAAAGGACCCGTTGGGTTTCTCAACAAAGAACACCAATGCTCAGCATAATTTGCTGCAAAAAAAAGAGAGAAATTCATCACATTTCCTTATCTTCCTTGTGCCATGCCTAGTTATGCTGACACATAAATGCAGTGCAGCAACACAATTGAGAGAACTGTGTGCATTTGGGGAGTGGAGAAACTACATGCAATCACCATACATATATTGCTATTCCTTGATTCAGAGACATGCAATCATAAAATCAAAAATTGCACCGTACTTTTGCAACTTGTATATACGGAATTGTGACAGCTCTTTCCATTTGGGGGCCATAAAGCTAAGATAAACACAAGGATAACTAATGCTAGGAGATAGAGGCTGTCTTTGCAGGTAATACAAATTAATGACTGTTTTTCCCATTCTTTCACCTTGGGATTTTTTTACAATCATCCCTTAAATTTTCACTTCAGTTTGTTGGGATATCAGTGCTTGTATGTATACATACTTGCAGATATTAATTATTAATTTTACAGTCTTTTAAAAAATCTTCAATGCCCCACTACAACTCTTACACACCCATTGCAGTAACGCACAGCAGACACTGCTGATCCTGGCAGAAGCCAACCATCTGACTTATTAGTATGCTTACCACTTTCAATGCTGAGACTGCAGGGGTCTTCCAGATTTTCTGCCTGGTCTGTGCAGGTGGACTGAGCTTTCCATGTGTTAGCAAAGGCAGATCCTGTAGCCTCAATCAGCCCACTGGTTGTTCTAAAGTCATCACCTTCCATTCCATTGAAGTTTCCACAAAGACCTATTCGAAAACAAGGTAAAAATTTTACATAATCATTACTTATCCTTATACTAAAAGATCAAAGGAAAGGGACAACTGAACACAAACACTAGAAAGAGAAGTTCATATAGTTGATTATTCCACCTCAATATTAATACATATTATAAATACTGAAGTTTTAGAAGTCCTGTTTTAAATCTTCAGCATCTTCAAGAATAGTGTTCATGAAGATACTTGTGCATCAAGAGATTACTACCCTAACCTATATTTTTTATGCTTTCTGATGATACTGAAACCACAAAATACACCAAATATGGATAGTTAGAAATTGAACTGAATAGAAAAGTAAGAAATATTCTAAGAAACACCAATGTACTGGCACCAGAGTGATAGGTCATTTCAATATCAAAAAATGAAAACACATTTTTAGGTCACTTGAGTTGATTTTCTTTCAGTTTTCTCCTCTTGAATCAACAAGCAGCACGTGTTATCACTCATATAAAGAATATACGGCTATTCAGCTGTGAAACAGCATGGTTTTGCTTCTCATTTGCATAGACACTTGCCTTGAAGTTTTCCTTTAACTGATTGATCCACAGTCACAAACAGCTGCATGACTCGAAACAGCTGGATCTGGATCTGAAGCCCAAAAGAAGTTTGTACAATAAAGTAGTTGGAAGATGGCTTGAATACCGAGAAGCTGGCTGAAAAACAGAATATGAACTGCTGTAGTAAACACACACAAGTTGCCAAAAGAAACACTTCTTATTAGATTTTCATGTATCACCCAGCATGAAATCTCTGAGACCAGGATCAAAATTTTTTTTTTCCTTTAAAAATCACTGGCAAACTAGATATGATGCTGGTTCTCACGAACTTAAAAGCCTGATTATCCATAATGACTGGTCTCTGGGATCAGAATGGGCATGCCCAGACCATGCCAGATTTGAAAAGTGCTAAATACCTCTCTTCCACTTTTGCCTCTGTAAAAATATCCCCCTACATGAGAAGTCAGGTGTGTGACACTTGACATACAAGGCTGTGTCCCTTACCTGACACATGAGGCACGTTCACTGTCATCTCATTCAGGAGCACGCTGCCATCTGATCTGAAAACCACCACCTGTGTAATGGCAAATGGAATCAATGAGCTTCCAGGGACTGAGAGGAAAAGGCATTAATGAAAAGAAAATTAACAGGAAGGACACTTCACACATTTAGACTGTCTAGAACTCCAAATTTTTGAAAGGAAAAATCTCTCTGAAAATTGAATATGACAGCAGCCCTATAGGGTATAAGTAAGGTTTTGTCTTGCTACTCAGTGTTTCTCTTATACCTGCCCACAAGAATCCATAGCAGCAATGAAATGCAAAACTCATTTATATTTGGCACTTTAGTTTCAGCAAGTAGAAGAAAATATCAGGTCTTCAGGATCTGTAGCAAATTCTTATTCCTTATTAAAGCATGTGCTACAGCTTCTATCTGATGGTTAATAAGATTCTCACATGGTAAGAAAGCAGTTTATTAAACTTCCTCAAAAAATGCTAGTCTGTACATACAGGAACATAAGATTATTGGGGTTTGATTTGGTTTTCTTATGTTTTAGTTATGCTGGCAAGGACATGGAAGTCCATAGGTTTGTGAGGAAAATTATCTGTATATGTATGTAAATTATGTATAGATATAGTCTACATATTCTCATAAACAAAGAGAATACTAAAGTGAATATTTGAGAAGGTTGGATTGTATCATCATTCAAAGACAAGATTTCTTCTGAAAATGACTCAATGAGATCTATAAAATGATACCTGAATAAAGGAAAAGCTATGAGGGAGTGAAGAATGGTACTCTTCTTCCAGACACCTGGAATCTTGTGAGAATAATCATATCACACAGAGCAGAGGAAAGAACAGAGGGAACTGTCAGCTGTTTTGAATTTCATCTTTTCTTAAGTTTAGGTCTATTTTGAATTCTCGAGGCAGAAACCTGAACTGTTCTTCAGCCTGTCTGAGGTGCCTTATCTGTTGCCAATACTGACTCCAGAAAAAATAAGTATTCAGCCACATTAAGGGTAATATGCTAATTTTCAACACACCTAGCAGAATCCACAGAACAGCACTTACATTTTTTTTGTTATCCACTAACAGCACAACAGTCTTCAAGCAGGTCTGCTTGTCTGTGGAGCCACATGGAGCCAGCTCTGCCAGGAGAGCATAGTTCTCCTCTGCAGTACCCTACAATCACAGGGAAACAAATGTCCATTAGTCAAATAAAAAATCTCATGAGATGATTTCTACAACAGAGACTAAATTCATCAGTTACAATAACTTTCCTAGCTCAAAAAGATTGGCATCATTCTCTACAAGAATGGACACCAAATATTATAGGGATGAATGAAACAGCTGCCTATCTTTTCCCCACCTGACTTCAACACTCAGAAATTGTTATTACAGCAGTGGCCAAAGAACTTCCAATTCTGAGACCTTTTAATTTCCTGATACAAAGGGCTCCACTGCATAATAACAGCATAGGCAGTCTTCTATCTCACTGAGTTAATCATCCATTTCAGTAAGTCCCCAGCTTCCCTCTAGGGCTATTACAGCTAACCCTTTCAGCATTTCTGCTTCCTTCACCCCATGGAAGTGGAAGAGAACAATAACTCCCAGCTGATACATATCAGCTCACAGACACTTGTTTTGCTCTACAAGAGAACAGCCCCACAGTACACAGTACCTTGGCCAACACATAGTAGCAGTCTCCATGGAAGGTGTATTTCTTCCCATCAAAGGTGCTAATATGGGAACCTCCTTCCAATGAGCATGTGCCTGGACAAGGTAAATCTTTGCAGGTCCATCTGCCTGAATTACAGGTGCTATAAACAGACAAATAATGCAAAAAATGCTTGTAGTTATTACAGGAGCTGAGAGCATTGAAAGTATCTGTATACCTAGCAAAGAGCAGGCTATCCCCAGGTGTTTTAAAACTGTATCCTTGACCATTTCCTTGAGGTTTTCCCTCTGACATATGCCATAGAATCAAGAAAACTCTTCAGAAGTTTTGTTCTATAGACATGCAACATAAGCATTAAATTCAGAGTGTTTTCAGGACATCTCCTATGACCAAGTGGAAATTTGAAAAATGCAGACCCATTTAAATCATTCAAAGAAAGGTGTACAATAACCAGGATCCTTACCATTCTTCACATTCTTTGGAAATGTTTTCTCCAGGTGCATATGTCTTTCCACCGAGTTTGCAGTAGCACTGGCTGACAGGGATGCAGCCTTTTTCACTGATATCATCATACACAGTTCCTATAAAACACAAGATTAACTATTCCAGCTCTTTTTCAAATAAGCGACTTCCACAGAGGAAATATTCTAACTTTTCACACAGGCTGAGTTTATCAAAACTGTAAAGAATACTGTCTCTACTTTTTGTAATGTAAGACACATGGAAAGCACTTTTATTCAGCTTTGAAAATCCAAGTCTGTTCATTTATATAATTATACACAGACAAAAAGTGTATTGCTAGCATATAAGAACAATCTCAGAATGTCACATTTAGATTTTTAGTCCTTTTGGCATACTGTGAAGACTATCACTGTAATTTTCTTTCCTAAGTTTGACAGCAAGCTTGAGAATTTCGCTCACTGTCCCTCATTGCCACTCTCTAGGCAAATGATGTCCACTGTCTCAGAACTATTCAATCTAAAAAGCATGAAATACTATATAGGACCAGAATACCACTTGTTGAGAATTAAAAAGCAGGTTTATTACCTGTCATTGTGTTAATATGTTTGAACTATAAAATAATTGATTAATTAATCAATTATTATCTCCTTAGAAAATTTTACAGTTATGTTCCTCTAGGGGGAAAAGTAATGAGCAGCACTACTCATTTCTGATATAATTTGACTACGTGTAGTATTTTAGTATGAGTTCCTTAGCCAGGGCTCTTAGTTTTGTCCCATGTGCAACAGCTAGACTAACACTTACCTTCGGGGCAGAAGCAGCCATCCATGTAGTGCTCCTCACAAAGGCTGCTGACCTCCAAGTGTGAGCAAGTATCCATGCAGGGTGAGCTGCTTTCTTTATACACCATGGTAGCTGGACAGCTCTTGGCTGAAAGAATAAGAAAGACACCAGGAGTTTTTTGAGTGTTGATTCCATCATTCCTGAGAAATCACAGATCATATACCCGACTTCCTTCAAGTTAGTGGTGTCTCAAGCCAGATTCCACATGGCAAAGCATGTTCATCTGATTATGAACTGCTTTCCTTGGTTTTTATATTTACTTCTTTTGGTTTTAAATAGAGTAATTATTCCCACTACCTGCAGCAGCAGATCTCGGTTTCTTAATGGGAAGAAAATTTTTACTTGCTGAAAAAGATTTCTTAACAGCAAGAGTAACAGAAGAAGAAAACAGGGAGAACACATGCCAACAGTTTTGTAAAGAAGTCATGAATTTAAATTTCATGGTGTTGCATCCATGAAACATTTGGACCTCTGTAAAATTAGTGTAGCTGCTTACGGCAAAAGTTCTGTGTCCTCCATTCACTCGGGCGGCCGCCTGCGTGCGAACACTGGCGGGAATACTCGGAGATGGTGCTGCAGAGGCAGAAGGAGTCCTCCTTCCCGTTACAGGCACACTTGTCCTGCATGCAGGCTTGGATGTACATTTCCAAATCAAGACGTAGCCGACAATCAGCAAAGGCAGCGGAAGTCAGCAACCTCTGACACTCGTCACGCTGAGGAGAAAGAGGAATAATGTTTAAGAAATTTGCAAGCATCTGAGCTTCTGAACATCTCTTATCTTGCAAAAAAACTGTTGTCTTCTGAATGGCTATTTAAGAAAGGAAAAAATAACCATTTATCCTGGAAGGGACAGTCTTCCCAGCTCCTTGCAACTAACTCCCTGTTGCACAAGGATGCCTCCATGTGTCCATGCAAGTGAAGTTCACCACAAGAAATACTTACGTGCTCATTACAGCTTGGAACAGCTTGAGTTTCATCTGGATCTTCGCATTTGGCATTGGGTTTGCTGATCTTCTGCAAATTCCCATATGTAACTGAGTTGTAGCTTGCATCTATGAGAAAAAAATTGTAAGAGAACTTGCTGAGCCCCAAAAATTGACAAACAGGAGCATCTGATACCTGGAACTCTACTGATCAAGGGATACAGTTACTATGGTATCAAATATGCCTGTTAGACACAGGTACCTTCTCTGAATGATGTCTAACTGTGCTTAAAAATGTGAAAGGGAAACAAGAAAAGAAGACTAGAAAAGCACAAAAAGATTAATCTGGAACAGGAAAAACTTAGACCAGAAAAGAAGCACTTAATATTTAGTCTGGGGCAATCACAGGAACCTCTCAAGTGAAATCTGCTCTCCTGTGATGCTTCTATGCACAGTGCTTGTCAGCCTATCTTTGGTGACAACTGTCAGTATGGTGGGATGACACACCTCCATCGATGAACTCATTGTAGATTGGAATTCCATTGTAATCCCCACAGAGACCACAGGTATAGTTATTAAATTTGCTGTCCAGCTCCACCTAAGTAACAAAAAGAAAAAGGGAAAACATGAAAGAATTAATTTTTTTCTTCCTTTTTTCCCCTCCTTTTTTTTTTCCCTACTGAGATAGAGAAATATCAGTAAATAATACTTTGATCATACATACCATCAGGGCATCCTCCTGGTTCCACATCAGAACCATGCCTAATTTGGCATAAATCTTGGTGTAAATCTCATTGCTCTCAATGAGGACACCAGAGGCGTAGTAAGGTGTCTTCACACTAGGAAGAAAATCACAGATTTGCATTAGTTAGGAAACATAAGGGCTGACATGAATGTCTGTAATAAGCCAAATACCCCAAGGACTAGAGAAACTAGTCTGACTACCTCATCCTAACTGCACAGGATGTCTTATTTTAATGAGTCCTCTCTCTCAACACTTGGGACAATAACTCATTGCAAAAACTCATTTAAAAGGCAAAGTCATCTCAGAGGAAAAGCCTACCCAACACTTCAGGCTCTTTAATTTAAAGAAATAAAAATATCAAATGTCTTCAAATTAATCAAAGAAAAACCATCATCATTCTGGTATTAACAGGGGATATTCAAACATTCACTAATAATTTCTGTCAATGAAAGAAGCAACAACATAAATTAAAGCTTTTCTTTACCGAAAAACCTCATAACCATTTCAGAGAGAATGAATGTTCTATTGCAAGGAACTGACTCCTTAAGAGAGTGTTCAGAAAGCACATGCAGCTACAAGGACCACCAACAAAATTTTGAAAAGAAAGGAGCATGTTAAGAGGAATTCAGTAGCTCTTTCAGTATTTAGTGAATTAGTTTTAAGTGGACAGGACTCAGCTTGTTAATGGTGACAGAAGACACTCTGCAGAGGGCTGAGCATAGATATTTTTGTACGGTAACAGTTCGTGTCTGTCTTACAAGTAAACTGAACTGCTGAATTTCATTCAGCAATAAAGGGATTGTGGCAGGCAGCCTCATCCTATAAAATCTAGAGAAGTAGAGTCTGTTCAAACAGAAGTATGTAAACTGGAATCCAGTAAAAATAACTGCTATCCATCAGGATTCATATGTGTGTATGCATATCTCTTAACTAGTCTCTTGACTGGGAGAGCTTTGTCTCCTAATTTCCTGTCACTGAGGTTTTTCCAATTATTTACATCAGGCCTTTTTAACATGGCCAAATGACTTACATATCTAAATACTGGGTGCAAACTCAGAGATCATTATTTCTACTTTTGACTGCATTGTTCATCAATGAATAACGGAGTCCTGAGAGATTATATTTTCAAGAGGGATTATAAAATGTTGGGCACCTTTTCAGCTTTTAGCTAGCACAGCATAGAGTATCTATCTTATTTTTTAATAGTAGGACATTCAATCAGTCAGTGGATCAAATACCTGAAGGCTAATCCATACACTTTTCTACTTTACAGTTTTTACTTCAGTACTGTGAAATGCTATTTTACATGACAATTAATCATTTCTCTTTTCAGGATCAATATGGAAAATTAAGTTCAACAAAAAATAAATTCCCCACGCAGAAAAAACCTGTTCAGAAGGGATCTG
The DNA here is from genome assembly GCA_013398075.1 of Notiomystis cincta. Classification (NCBI taxonomy): domain Eukaryota; kingdom Metazoa; phylum Chordata; class Aves; order Passeriformes; family Notiomystidae; genus Notiomystis; species Notiomystis cincta. Next base: position 84,208 of record VZRX01005616.1, on the reverse strand, counting down.
TTGTTTTATGAACACTATCTAAGACAAAAAAAAAGCTCAGTTTAAGAGAAATAGTTTTTAAAGAACTTTTAACTTGCTTTTCATGGAGTTCTTTTTAAGACTTGAGTACACAATAAAGAGCTTTTTCAATTTGAGGCAAGAATGCATTTTTATAGCTTTCTGTCATTTTGTAATGGATTCTAGTATGATCTTTGGAAAACTGAATGTTACTTTCAATCTTTGAACATATTTTCATGACAGCAGCTTCCAAACTTTAGAGCAAAAGCTGAATTCTGGGCAAAATCGAGTCCTACAATGACAATTAAAAAGTTCTCTTTTTTTGGTCAATTTTGCTAAAACATACCAATTAACTCATGAGTTGCTTCACTTGCTTGAGAGTATAAATGCAAACACTACTAGGATAAGCTAATGATAGGAAAGACTAGGTTAAGACACTACTTAGCCTCCATAGTGGTGTCAGACTAGTTTCTTGTGTAATCAAGTCATAGGAGGAGAAAAATAACATTGCTTACTCTGAAAAAGTACATATTGCCACAGATAAATTAGTGTAAATTTTAACCTGTGTTATATCTGTTAAACTCCCTTGAGGAATGGCCATCAGATCTTAAAGAATTATTTATAAAGATCAGAAAAAACCCGCCTCTCTTCTTTCACAAAATAAGAGGAAAAGACCTCAGAGAAATGTGTTTCCTTTTCAAGGACTTGCTAGACCATCTGCTCAAGGTGATGCCATGAAACAAATGAAGCTATGTCATTTTAAGCCAGTGAAAGATCTGGCTCATGAACTGCACTGTTTTCTGCACAACTGGAAGAACAATTCACTCAAATCTATTCCCAGTTTGCATTTAAATAATCCCTTATGCCAGTGTAGAAGTGACAATTAATACTAAAGTTCCTCCCCAAAGCAATTTTAATGCTAAACTTCAGAAGGCTTTTTTTGTTTGCTGTTTGTGTAAATGCTTGGCAGCAGTTTCCATAATGGTACACAGACAGTTGTGTAAAGAATTAATCCTGCTTTTATCTTCCCAGCACATTTCTCTGAAATAACATTACAGTAAAGAAACTTACATATGCCCATCCACCACAACCAGGTTTGGTTTGAGATAGACCATAATATCCTTGATTTTCATCAGAATATACTGGATCTCAGGGTGGCCATCACTATTGAGAGCACGCTGGATGTGGACAGAGAAATCCTTGTAAGCCTCTCGGCAGTCAGAAACAAAATTATACTCGCAAACGCCAGGGAACTGGTAGATGTCTCCATCAAAAGTTTTGAAATGGTTGTTTCCCCAAGTGCTGCAGACATAGTGGCCATGGCTTCTTGTTCTTCCTGTTAAGTGATGAAAAAGAAATAGAAGTGAAAAGAAGTGCAATAAACAATCCACTGTGAAAAGAGGTAAGTGTTCTATTTTACAGTAGGAACCACTTGCAATTATATGCACAGTGATTCCATAGATTTCAAGCCTGATCGAGTATCTTCCAGTTCAGCACAAAATATGCAAATCTCTAAAGGAAAATAAGATTAATAAATAATTCAGAGACCAGTGTATATCCTATAATTCTCACTGAGGTGAAGGAACTTACTGCATGAGGTGGGGAAACTTAATACTGACCACTAACAAGTTGGTGCATCAGTGTAATGGAGCTTCTGTGCCAAGCATATTATTTTATTCTGAATCACAGTATTATTTTTATCAATATTAAATTTTTCCAAGAACTATCTTCTTCCCTGATGCAACATGTACTAGAAACAAAACAGGTAGGAAACCAAGAAAGTACTACCTACTCTGAAAGGCAAATAGTGCAAAGGTTGTGAAAGAGCTTGTACACAACAGGAGATTTCAGGGAATTATTTGTTTTCCTAAAAGCAGTCGTGATTTCTATTACTGCAAGACAGAAATTTTTCAGAAGACAGGTCAGAAAATAACCAGGAGGGAAAAAAAGAAGTTTTTGCAAAAGCAAAATATGAAGACTTGTTCCTTTCCCTGTCATCTATACCAACAAATAATACAAATTAATATAATATCTGATAAATCTCTAGATCCTGTAGATTAGGGGTGAATCATAAAAGCTGAGCATCCTTGGGAATCCTGATGTATCTCTTATGTTCACAAAATTTCCTTGCAGCATTTAACATGAGAAAGCAAAACTGTTGAGAAAACCTCTAGGTTACTGTACTTCAGAGGTATCAATCATATCAGATACATCCAGCCAGGCTGGAACGCTTCCCTCCCCAGAGGGAAGGCTGCACAGAGATCCTCTCAGAGCTCACAGCTGTGAGACCAAATGCAAGGGAAAGCTTTCCTCCCATTGCTGAACTCAAAATGCAGCAGACCAAGCTCAGTAGCCCAAACCTGATCACTGGATGAAATTCATCACCTGTTCCTCTAAAAAGCAGGTTTCATTAAGAGTGCTCCATTCCATCACTCTAAAGTTGATAGCAAATACAGTAAGTTAGAGCTTTTGCAAAAGATTAATAATGTCCTAAATGACAAAATTAGCCTTTTTACATGTTATTACAGTCATTTTTGAAGAACAACTTAGGTTGTTCCAAAGTGACAGAAGACACAACCATCCACTTCCCTCATTGCTTTAACAACAAATCTCTCCAATTCCTACTGTTGCTTTCTGCCAAGTAGTTGCCATACCTAGTAACAACTCAAGGCATGGAACGAAAAGCAACACTGAAAGTGTTTTCCAAACACATGAAACTAGAAATCAATGAAATAGATATAGGCACTAATCTGTCCAAATAAAGTAGTATTCAGCAATTTTGTCCAAGCCATGCAGCCTCAATATTTGAAAGCTTAAGCAATTTAAGGCATCGAAAACTCCAGAACATTATTTAAATGCACAGCCTCCTTCTAGCTCTGCAGTGGTATTTTAATTCTCTCCCTCTTTTCCAGGAGTCAATCTGCTTCCACTTCATCTCTACAGCTTACCTTTTTTTATTTCATTAGCAGTTGCAAGAGCCAGCCAGAGGAGGAAGAGGCTGGCTACTCTTAGCCCCATGGTGGCTAAGGTGGGTGAATGGAAGCTCCACTGGAAACTCTGGTTTTTATAATACCCACTGAGGCAATTGATTCTATCACAGGGGAGGAGATTCAAAGGGAGGAGGCAAAAGGAGGGGTAAAAAACCAGGTATGATATTTGCAGAAGATAAGAAGTAAACAGACAATCATTTTTCACCATAAATTAAGGAATTCAGCATACAGGAAACGGTATAATATTGATTCAGTAATCATGTAATTTTTTTATTGCTCTGTTTCATCTACAGGATGCTGTGCTTTTAAATCCTTCAAATGCTCACGCCAAGTTTAACTTTCAGAAACTCCCATAACAAATAATTAATTTTGGGGTGGTTGAACAAAGAAATCCCTTGAAGAAATTTTAGGGTGAGACCCTAAAATAAAGGCTTTCAAAACCAAAGAATTTTTCATTTTTCATCATCACATAGAATGATTTCTCTAAAAATTAAGTGATGCTTGTGAAGCTACTTGTAGTTAACAGTAATCCTTATAAATAAAAATGGCACATCATGCATTGTAAATTTTTTTTGCAGGCAATTACTGGATTCCTTTAATTTTTAAAGCTCTTGGGAACATCTAAACCAAAATATTGCCCATATTGTATATTGTGCCCAAAACATAATTGAGACAGGGTCACAAAGTAAGTTCAAGAAATTTACAGTAAAAGAGGTGGTCTTTCACACCTTGTCATGGTGCAACAGTAAGTCCATCAAAGCTGTAGAGATTCCCACACCATACTAAGCTTTAGAGAAAAAGTAAAAAAAAGAGAAAATGGGAAAACATTACTGTCTTTAATCCCCGTAAACATTCTTGCTAATTCTTGCTTATTTTCTACATAAATTATAAATATACAGTCTGCTGTTCTACATCAGATCCTACAAAAGCAATAGAGTCAGCTTTGCTTCATGCAGAGGAAGATGGAGAGGGTCCTTGGGAGACGGAAGGAAGGAAGGCGCGGAAGGCGCGGAAGGCGCGGAAGGAAGGCGCGGAAGGAAGGCGCAGAAGGAAGGAAGGCGCGGAAGGCGCGGAAGGAAGGAAGGCGCGGAAGGAAGGCGCGGAAGGCACGGAAGGAAGGAAGGAAGGAAGG
>VZRX01005616.1:0-79783 GCA_013398075.1 Notiomystis cincta | reverse complement strand
AAGATTTCCACATGCACATTGTTTTGTGCTGAAAAGTTCCTTTGAGAAGGTGTTTCTACAAGTCTCTTCAGAAGACAAAACCACGGGTCCCTTGAGGTAAAGCACACTTACTTCAAGACCTCTGCTTTGTAGCACTAACAAGGTTTACTTCTTAAAGCTCGCAGACCAGGTTCCAGATTTCCTCATCACAAAAACTTTCAATACAGTGTCCAGAAATCTGTAATCCTCTTGATAGATTAGAGTATTTCTGACTTTCATTGATCACATTATAAATAGAACTTTTATATTTTTCAAACCATCAAGGAAACTTTTTACTTAGCCCTTTTGACTGCTCTAGTCAACTAGAAACACCCTTTTCTCATAAAAGTATGTTCTTTAGCTGCTATTTTCTTTGATTTAATAAATTTATCTCAACTATAGCCTAGACTATATCTGAATGTCTTCCTGTTTTCCCTCAATACATCTCAAAAGGTTTTAGATTTTTTCCTTTCTCTTTTTGAGAATACAAATTTGCACTTCACTTACCCTTACATAGTGTATCACTCAACAATCCTGACTGGAATTAAGTAGTAGCCCTTTTCTCCCTTAAGAATCTATCACTGGAAGAATATAATTTAATTTTCTTTCTTGGAAAATAAAAATAAAGCCAGTATTAACCAGTTAAAACCAACCATTCACAGAAAATAAAGAAGAAACATGATCTACAGAGATCTTTCCTCAGTGGTTACTTTAGCAGACCTAACCTATGATACCTTAGAGACATCTCCCAACTTGGCATTTTCTGTCTTTTATCCACCAAACCTCTTAGTTCAGAAGTGTTTTCTAAGAATACTTAGGAGATTCCCAAAGGACTGTATTTTGAGCTTTTCTTTTCCTCTCTTTGTTTTTCCAGGTAGTCTCCTGGATAGAACTATCACCTCAGAAAAAAATGGGCTTCCATGACTTAATTCCTATACAGTCTTTGCAAGCTGCAACAGCAACTCCATGTATACAGCAAACCATGTTTTTAGATTAAACTGGATGTATATGCTGACAGGTGCAAGTTGGAAATTTGCATATTTTGCATTCAGGTTTCTTTGCCACAAAATTTCTAGATCTGGATGGAACCGGTCTCATTCCTTTCCTGGGACTGGGAAGGGTAATCACCCTTCAACTAAAGTTGTGCCATCCCTAAGTTCAATATGCTGGTATTTTTATTATTTGAATATATTTTGTGCAGGAGAAGAGCTATTTTTAGCTAAGCACCTCTAAATTTTAGACACTGATTTACTCTGCTCCAGTTTTGTCCTGCCTGTACAGGGAGCATGACTCCTTTTTCAGCTATGAAGTTACACAGGACTGTTTTCTTTCTGCAGTCTTTTTTTTCTCAGGGTGACCAACAATTTCCCATTGTCCCTTCTTCTGACATATATGTGGTTTGCTGTGACATTCCAAAATGGAGAATAAGGGACTTCAACACATCTTTAAGCACTGAGACCACTCTTACAGAATTTGCACTTGAGCTTACACGGCTGTGATGATCTGAAGAGAAGTAAATTCATTTCCTTATCTTCCAAAGTTCTAGATATTTGTACTTTTGCTAGCGCTAGGTGTCCTCAAGTATATTGTCTCTGTTTCCTTATTGCCAGAAGGATAATGATCCTGTCTACCAGCTGCTTTATATGTCTTTCAGAAATAATCAGTCTTTGAGGTAGACACCATAGCCTGGTTTATTTCTTGCTCATCTAGTTTAAAGCTTTTTGGACTACACATTTTAATCCAGAAGAACCTTACTGGTAAAGCACAGATAACATCCATATGTATGCATTAATTTATTTACCACATTTTTTTTGACAATCTGAAGTAATCAATCATTTTACAACAGTTAATTCCACTTTATCAGGAGCATCTTTGCCCTAAGTTTACTTATCTATATCTGAGTTGACCTTTTTGTGGAACTTCATGCCATTCCTTGCTTCTAGTCACCTTATCAGATGTCACCTTCCTCTTTCCAACATCAGGTGTTCAGGTGCTTTTATTACCAAAGATATTACTCGTAATTCTGCATGCCATCACTGTGCAAGTGGCACCAGAACTAGTGATGAGAAGAAGGATTTTCATATTTAGATTCCACAGCTGAATATTAACAGAGATGGTTTTTCAAAAGTTCCTGAAGCCCATGAGTAGCAATACAACTTCCCATAAGCTTTCACTGTATGTCTGACCTAGGAGCCCCAACACCAGTGCTACAAAAGTCATTGCTAAAATTCAAAGCAGAAAAAAGAAAAGTTGGTTGCATGGCAACTGTATTTGTTAAAGCAGCAGATGCAGAAGGAATGATAAAAGATATGTTTCGAGTCATAGTTATGTCAATGCATTGTTTCCCTACCCTTAAACTTTTATGAGACAATTTCCAATCGCTCCATCAGCATACCTAACCTTTAATGTTCATTTAGTTACAGGGTAAATTTATTTTGCAATATACTTGTTGTTAAAAACAGAATCTACATGGAAGATTATCTTAATTCTGAATCACACTGCAGAAGTAAAGGGCCTGTATGTATAATTTATATAACTTTAAGATAAAATTCAGCAGAGGATTTGTTTATTGTTTTAGGAAGAATAAACAGAGTTTATCGTTTTAGGAAGAATAAACAATTTTTCAAGAATGTGAGGTCTGTTTCTATTGGTTAACATACCAAGAGGAAATCTAGTTGCAGCCTTGCCACAACAATCACAGGATGATCACTGTACAAATACCTCAAAAAGTACAATTACACTTGGTGGCTGACTTCTTCTCCATATCTGCTTTTGTAGTCCTAACTTCCTGATCACAGGCTGCCAAACCAAGAAGCAATGTTCTATCAGTAATGATGTTCTGCAGAAGCAGCCATAGAATTTTGTTCTGCTACTCTTCCACCTGCCAGAATTTCACCAGAGCACACAAAGCCTTACTCAAAGCCTTACAACTGCACAATACACACATCACTCCTTTTGTTTCAAGCAGAGATGGGTTCTCTGAACTCCCTTGGCAGCCATTCCAAAACAGGTCTGATAAAAACTAGTCAGATTATGAATTCAGAGCTGCATCATACACAATTACTGTACTTCCTTGACTGAGACATTTAAGCCCTCTGTAGCACACCTTGACAAAAACTTAACAAGCAACAGACAAAAGCACCAGAAAGCTGAACAGTGCACGAAAGAGTGTTAAAGCAACGACAGTGAAGTAATGGGGATGAATTTCATTTTGACATGCATGCTGTCAACAGAGCCAATATTTAGATGGATGCAAAACTGATATAGAATTGCTGAAATTATTATTTTTATATTATTAAAGAATTAGAAACAAGTGGCAAAAAGCATGCCTATAACCAATCCATTGCTCTCCCAAACTTCCTAATGGGGAGCCACCGCTTAGGATTTTTATGGAAAGAACTTTAATACACAGAATGTCCATTTAAATGGATTCAACAGTCAAGGTTTTATTCAAGGCAGTGTTACAAAAACCCACATACTTTTGATTGATCCTGGCTCCCTTCTGGAATCAGGCCAGTATCACACAATTAATTATCCTTTCATTTTACCCTAAGGGATTCAATACCTGATTGGACTAATCTTAGCTCTATCTCTAAATTCATCACTGTGACCTTTGAACAGCCTTTGAGTTACAGGCATGACTTTTCATTCCAACAAACACAGTATTGTGAGGTATCTGCTGATGCTGGCTGGAGTATAACTTTCTCACATCTCTTCCTTAAGTGGTTTGGCATAGAAATTTTAAGAAGAGCACCCATTTTGCACTCACAGTACTTCAGTCTTTGGAAGTCAGCAGCTCATCCTCTGAGACTAAAGTTGCAAAACATTTCCTTCTTTTCCAGTGAGGTAAAAGTGGAGATAAACATGTGGTACACAATTAATGAAGATTAGGAAGGGATGTAGGAAATAATAACTTCAATAAGTGAGCTTTTCTACCAACTCTTATCTACTAGAAAATGTTAGTCTGCAAAAAGCCTCAGCAGAGCAGCTTCTACAATACACAAGGAAAAAACCTTGACTATTTAAAATAATATTAGAACAGTTCTCCTTTGCTCAAGCATTTGTGGGATTTACTACAGGGAAATGGACTGAGCCAAGCAGAGATGGCATGGAAAAGGCATCAAGGGAATTACACTTCATATACCTTTCACTCTGGTGATTTTATCCCAGGGGAGTGGGATTCTCAAAATCTTTTATTTTCTCTGTGCGAAAAACTGGGGGAAAAGATATTGGCAAAATGTGCCTTTTTTCCTATGTCCTCTGGAGAGGATATTTCTGAATACAGCTTACTAAGATGCTGGAAAATATTTCAGACAAAATTTGAGTACCTAAATCTCTGCTCTCTCAATGAAGCTCACAAATCAAGGAGAGGTTAGAGAGAATTTGAACAAGAAATGAAGTGAGTATACTTGTTTTAATTGCAGATTTCCTCTACTAATATTTTCTATCACCTCCTTGTCTCAAAATTCCTATTGACATTGAAGGTGGAATTGAAGTAAATTCGCATTTACTTAATATTTGTATATGAGGAACCAGACTCTGTCTCAAAAAATTGGAGAGCAAACCCTTCACTCTTTCCTTTTTGCAGCAGCGTAACAAAATTGCCTCCAAGTCAACATTTGTTATGAGTTATTTTTGAGCTTTCAAAACAAGAACTTATAAAAGACATTCCAAATATTACTGCTCAACACAGTATATTCTTGTATTTTCAGCATGGCCAGCCTAGTCACTTGGCTGATAGATTAAACTTCTCATTTTTCCCAACTCTTAATTGGATGGCTTAGTTTAAGGCATGTAGTGAAGAGTTCTACTGAACAGACAGATTTTTGTAAATTTAAGCTTTAATATCAAGCAGCTGAGATAAGCAATATTCTGAGCTGTGGTAAAGCTATCATCATGGTTCCACGGGACATTATGAAAAGTTGAATTCATTCGAAGTAAGAATTGCTAAGAACCTTTAGTCTTCCTCTTCTTACCACCAAATATTACAATCCTGCCGGTATAATTTGCTGTGCTTGCAAAAGTACAGCAAACTTGCCATAATTATGGTAAACTTTAACTTTTCTCTGCTCTGTAAGTCAGCACTTACGTAGTTAATAGTGCCTTCAGTATTGTAGGCCAGGGGATAACTGCGTCAAACGCAAGAATACGTCTGACTCGCATCCAAGTCTTCCAGCTGCCATGCACATTCCCTAACAACATTACTTTATAACCAACATTTGAGTCATCAAAAAGACAATATTGTCAATACAGCACTTTATCACAGCAACACTGTGAATATAACAATGAATATTGAAGAATGCTCTGAGAGCTGATGAATTAGACAACCTGAGGAAAATTTTCCTTTACACACTCCCATGATATTTTGCACTATTTGTGCTTATTTTCCATGCACATTCAAAATTTGAATCAGATTACTCTCAAGGTGTCTTTTGAAAGGGGAGAAAAGGAAAGGAAAATTGAAAAATACTTTTGCACATTCCTTTGTCCTTCTCCTTTTCAGTTGCTGCTTTTTCAAATGTCAGTTCTCACAAGTCAGTCATCTGCACTGTAAAATGCCGGTAGTGAGACTGACAGTCCATGCCATTCAGTCTATCAGATCATCATTACTACCTACATTCAAATTTTGTAAGGTCTGGATGAAAAATGTTTGGAAAAAAAAATCTGATTATAACTTCAAATTGTGGGTAATTAATGTTCAAAAGAACTGTTACCCGGACCATTAGAATATCTCGGAGTTTTGATATATGCACCTCCACAAAACTCCTGTCCCAATATGTATAAAACATCCTGCATTCTGAACAAGGAGATGCCTGCATCAGGCAAGAGGAAAATCTTAAAAAAACCAAACTAGCCTGGAGAAAACTCTGGAGAGACCTTAAAGCACCTTCCGGTATGAAAGGGGACCTAAAAGAAAGTGGAAGAGTGACTTTTTACAAGGGCATGCAGTGATAGGAGAAGAGGGAATGACTTTAAACTGAAGGAGGTTAGATTTAGATTAGATATTAGACAGAACTTCATTACTGTAAGGGGGGGTGAGAAAATGAGTGAGAAACTGGGGCGAGTTGCCCAGACAAGCTGTGGATGCCTCATCTCTGTACATGTTCAAAGCCAGGTTAAATGGCAACCTTTGAGCAACCTGGGCTCCTGGGAGTTGTCCCTACCCATGGTAGAGGGGTTGTAAGTAAATGATCTCTAAGGTCCCTTCCAATCCAAACCATTCTATGATTCTATCATTTCCAATGAAAATACAGTTGGATGGCATGTTTGTTGTAGATCCCTTATAACTGATCAATTCTCTTTTAATACTCAAATCCCTGAGCTCCAGGGCTCTGTTCTAATTTTGAAACACTTCAGTTTTGCACAGAATACTTTGTTTTTTCACTTTTCCAAAGAGCAGGAAAGCAGAAGTGGGCATGACTCTCTAATGCAGAAATTAAGAGGGAATTACTGATGAGAAGAGGGAGGAGAGATGTAATCTCATTTAATCCAAATGTTTGATATAATATATAGCTCATGGGAATAGAAACTTTGGTATGGATATAAGCCCAAATTTTTTAAGGTTATCTACCTTTAAAGATGTTTCTCAGATTATGCAAAGAGAAAGATTATTAAAAAAAGCCGAATTGTTATCTTGATCTGGAAAATAAGACTTAGCTGAAAATACCACAACAGAATGTTGCTGATGTGTATGAGCATGAAGAACACGGAGAACAGAGTACAATCCCCTTTCTCTGCCCAGTCTGAAGAACAGTTATTTTTCTGGCAATGCTTACGTAGGTTAGAAACATTATAGAGGAAAAAGTATTTCATAACAACTCTGTAGGAGATGTTTGCTGTAGGCAAATAGTTTAATAAAAATTATAAATCAAAAGCAAGCCCACAAGATAAGTGATAAAATCTTATCTGTACTTTCCCAAGACAGAGACCAGAGTAAAGTTTCCAGTTCAGAAAAGTGCTTCACCAATGTTGCATTAAGTGTTGTTGTAGTCCAGCAAAAGTGTAATTAGATACAAAGAATCTTCATTTTTCCAGCTGTGAGGGGTTCAGCTTGGCTGACTGCAAACCCCCAGCCAGCAGCTCTCTCTCTCCCTCTCCTCGACAGAACATTTCTCCCTCCTCTCTCTAACAGCTACACAGCATTTTAACCCTTCTTAAATATATATCAACCTTTCTTAAATATATCTCCAAAAAGGTAAATATATTTCCAAGCCACCAGTGTGGCTGATGGGCTCAGCAGTGTGCTGTGATAGGTCTGGAGCCAGCTGGCAGTGTCTGTGTCCAGCACAGGGCTGTCCAAGTCTGTTGCTACAGAGGCCCCCCTGCAGCTCTCTTGCTACCAAAATCTTACCATGTACCACACACTTGTATATAAATTATTACAGAAACATCTCTTCACTGTCTCAGAGGGCCATATGTTTAATAAAAGATTTTTTTCTAGTATTTTAGGCCAGACTGAACATGCTTGTCTATAAAATAACAATGCAGTTAGGTATTTACTCTGAAGGTATTGAATCCAAGCACTCTCTGACAAGAGGGGAACACTCGTCTGTAAATCACCCATCATTCAAAAACAGCACTTAAAACAACAAAAATGATTAAACAATGGTCAGACTTTAATGTATATTTATTGCAAAGTGTTCAACATAGATCAGGATATTACAGAAATTGAAAGACTGAGACAGGCACATGAGTTTTTGAGGAAGACTATCACAAGAAATAAAATGTAAATCATACTTCTAGGCTTCACCTGAAAAATTATTTTCTGTTAATGTTACATGCATTTGGGAGTCAGCTTTTCCCTTTCTTTGTAAGACATTTATATGGCAATACAGATATATCAAAGAAAAGGCTGTTTTTCAACTCTTTTCATTTCATTTCCTAAACTTGGGGGTTTTTTTGATTTTGTCATCGTAGGAATGTTTCAGATTGAATCATCCAAATCAAAGCAAAAAGTACTTTTGAACTGACTGAAGTTGTACTAGATTTTATTTTGCTACTACTTATACAAATGACAGTATTTATTATACACAAACCTATGTCAACCACACAGAATATGAATGGAGATACAGATTAAAACACCTGGATTATCAGAGTTTTAATAGGAGCTACTTTGTAGCTGCCCTAGAAAAAATTTCCTCTTTGTTTAAAACTGCCATTTTTATGTCATGACTCTGGACTTGTTAGGTCTTTCTCATGTAAGCTAGTATGTGGAACTGAGCCAAAATAAACTGCAAACACAAAAAGAATAATTTTTAACTGAGGGGACAGTGTACTTGAAAAGAGCAATTCACCTCATCCTGGAACAGGCTGCCCAGACACATTGTGGACTGGGATGACTAGATGACATTTGCATGAAAGGTGCAGGCAATAACTCAGTAATTTTGAACTAAGAGAATTTGGTTTTATGAACCTAAACAGTATCTATATAATCCTGTATGTTATCTTGACTCCGATTATATAAATAATATTAAAGAAAGCCAGCAAACAAAGCACACCTGGATGAACTTGGAAGTGATTGAAGCTTAACTTATGGCATTTACCTTCATAATAAATTCTCTAATTGACTAAGGAGGTGTATCCTCTTTGTGTGATTACTGAGAAACTCCAGTCTGGCTACTCCCATTTCACAAAGTCAACGTAAAAAATATGAAAGGAGTCTGATGAGAACAAAAGATTAGGGCATGCTACTGAGTCATGAGCATGACTTAGGTAAGAGCACATGTACAGTCTACATGAGACTTAAGAAAAAGCTTTCTAGTTTGATTAGCTGGAAGAGAGCAAAATAGTGACAAGGATACATAATGAAAATTAAAAGGATAGAAGACTTCAGTTTCTAACTCTCTACACAATCTATGTCAGATAATTGCACTCAATCCCAGACTGGTATGTCAGAATAAGAATTGCCTAAATATTGTCATTTGGATTTAAAAAAAAACCCAAAACCCACTTCATATCTTTCATTGCTTCCATTCATATTCTCATTTATTATTACCCCATGTAGTAATAAAATGCAGCTCATAAAAACTACTTCCTGTCTGGAACTCTGTCAATACAAAAATCACTAAATACCATGAGTAAAATTTGCAAAAGAACAGTAAAAAACCAAAAGCTATTTTAAAATGAAAAATGGAGAAAAAGAAGTTCACTACTGTAAAATGCCATAAGGCAACAGGAAAGCAGGACTACATTACATGAAATGGTTACTTGCAAGACAAAATGCCAGCACATCAAATGTGTCTCTCCCTTTTTTTCTTCTTCCCCCAACTTTACAAGGCTGAGCACAAAGCCATATAGACTGGAATATCCCTTTGGTCAGCTGGGGGCAGCTGTCCTGGCTGTGTCCCCTCACAACTCCTTGTGCACCCCCAGGCTCTCGCTGATGGGGTGAGGAGCAGAAAAGGCCTGGGCTTTGTGTAACCCTTGCTCAGTGATAACTAAAACATCCCTGTGTTATCAACTGTTTTCAGCACAGATCCTAAACACAGCCCCATACCAGCTACTATGAAGAAAATGAACTTTATCCCAGCCAAAACCAGCACAGTTTTCTGGGAACCTTTATCTTGATTCTGCAGAAAACCTAATGAAAAGATTGACAAGATCATGAGCATTGCTAGTAACAAACATATTTCTGTGAGACACAGCCTGATCTCTCCCCAGTTTCAGGATGGAGTTTGCAACCTCCTCTGTAATACATCACAGATACACAGTGTTAGAAAGGGCAATTAAACCTAGAGCAGCTACAGGCCCCACACCTCTATCCATATGTCACACACCAACTTCAGTAAACTGACCCAGTTTTCTGTTACAACTTAAAGGTTTACTCTAGCAGAATGCAAATTGTTCAGGTACTGAAACAGCAGGGTCAAGGAGGCATTTTTAGCTACATTATCAACATTTTTTTAAAAGTTACTTTTTTGCTGGGTAGATTCTCAATTCTACAACAATACATTTACAGCAATGATACAGCAATGATTTATTTTTCTTTAATTGCTAGGGATTTGGTCTGTTTGGGGAGATTGTTTTGTTTTGTTTTTCTTGCCCATGGACATTAGCTAAGAACAAGATTTTCAATAAGGCAGAGACTACCAGAACTACAGTGTTGGAAATCTGAGTATCAAGCACAGAGAACTGGGTTTTCAAGGTGTTTTTTATGGAGACTTGACTGCTATATGAAGGAATGGAGATATGAGATGCTTTAATAATGCTTTAATGTACATAATTCAACACCTATGGCAGTAATAAAGCCATTAATAGCAGATTAATATTTAACTTTAAAAATGGGAAATGCCCGTGAATAAAGCAATCAAAATAAGGAGTGATCTCACAGCTGTTTGCAGGCACTGCATTAAAGGCTCAAATAGATGAACAGTACAAACCAAAACAGACCTAAATGGACTAGGAATGAGAACAAAAACCAGCATGGCCAAGCATAGCAATAGAGGCAAAAGAACACATTAGTCCAAAATCAAGAAAAACAAGATTTTAGAATAAATTGATAAATTGAACAGTAAACAACCTTCCAAGACTGGATGGGATTCTTATGTTCTACAGAAGCTCAAGTAAAAAACTGCTAAATTTCAACAGTACTTGGAGGACAAGATCCCCTGGGTAGTCACCTCCTGGATTATCAGCTTTACAGGATATTTAAACAAGCTGTAGGAAAGTCAGTTGTCACAACAGAGAGAAATAACTGATGGGCTCTGTCAAGGTTTAAAAGCAGTGAACTGGGAAGCTACACCATTTGTTACTATCCAAGATTATCCAGGAGAGCCAAACTAAACTGAAAGAGTACTGCAGAACTAGCCTACAATGTTGAGAGGTAAAAAAACAATAGATGAAATTCAGTGACTACTTGTATAAAGTGTGAATTCAAAAAAAGAATTCCAGTGTGTCCATGCTGTCTTCCCATCCTTCCTTCTTACAGACTGTTTTCCTTCCTACAGATACATAAGGGGCACAATGATAGTTATCAGCTGTCAGGAAAAATATCTTGAAACCAATGTGACAAGTATCAAGTAATACCATCTGAGTGGCCACTGACATTCAAAATACAGTGTTATTAAAGGCATAGAGAACAAAGCACAAAGTAACACCTTAATATTCTATATTGCATTCAGGGAGGGACCATATTTAAAAAAAAAAAACAAAACAAAACAAACTCTTATTCTGGCCAGGCCATTCCAAGAAGCATATTTTCTTAATAAAAAGGGTCAGAATTCTCACCTGTAAAATTTTATTGATGATCTATTAACCACTTTTAAGGACATTGGATGTCTTCAGATGCCTCTCATTGATTGAATATGAACAGCCATGGACACAGATGACTATGGCTGTCTGTATTCTCCTACACCACTTTTTCCACTGCTAAGTGTATATCTTTAATATAAAGTGCCACTGAGTGTGGGTTACACCATTAAAAATCAGTGATTTTCAGAACTAGACCCAGAATTAGATGATGGTGGTAGGAATGTGAATGTATATGAAAAAAGAAAGTGCATGTGTGTAAACATTGGAAGAAGCAGCAGAACCAGGAATGAAAGAACAGCCCAAAATCATGTTTAGAAACACTGTTTCCAAGACACTGCTACCAGGGATAAAGTGGAATTGTGTTGTTTATATCCAGAAAAAAAAGGCCTGCACTCTGCTAAGACCACAGGACAGATGACTTGGCAGTGGAAGACCTGCATCCTGAGATCAGGGGAATT
This sequence comes from Notiomystis cincta, assembly GCA_013398075.1. Taxonomy (NCBI): domain Eukaryota; kingdom Metazoa; phylum Chordata; class Aves; order Passeriformes; family Notiomystidae; genus Notiomystis; species Notiomystis cincta. The sequence goes on along the minus strand of VZRX01005616.1, from coordinate 68,057 downwards.
GAAATAAGTAGCACCATGTCACATATTCCATTCCTTTTCCATTAGTTCACCAATAAAACAGATTAAAGATGTATAATTTAAATGAAGGAAAACAGACAATAAGCAGTAATCAGATCTAAGATTTCAGAAAGCTGAAATAAGCCATATTCTGTGGCAAATAATCATGTCTTAACAGCCAGAGACTACAACAGGATATACAGATCTGTACAAAAGTAGTTTGTCACCATCAATCAAGGAAAAACAATAAATGCAATGGGCATTGACAGCAATGCCTCTTGTCCTCTGCTTTGCACACCCACAGTCCTGGCCAAACCTGGTAAAACTTGGCAACCCAAGCTCGATGCTTGCAAATATGTAGGTGTGCAAGGGCAATTGAGTGAAATTCAGGAGAGAAGGAATAAAGGGGATAAAATAAACTCATTTACAAGTTTTGTAAATAAGAATCCCTCTCCTTTCCTAAAAGATTCCACACTTAGTTTTATTACAAAATTTTCTGACAGGGGATATGCCACTGATTACTTAATGACTGGGCAGGTTGGGGAAGGGCATGGGTTGAGGCAGAAAGAGAAGCATAATTGTGCACATCCTTCCTCTTACTTATTCACTACCTAAAGCTAAACTAAACTTTCAGATTCAGACTTGAGTTTCTTATGCTTCCTGTGTTTTTCTCATATTTGAAATTTGCTTCCTAGAATAAACATTTGAATCCCTTACTTGAGGTGCTAAAGAAGAAGATAAGTAAGGGCACATGACCACAGTTTCCCTTTGGGCATTATTGTCTTTTACTTCTGAGTAAGAGTTTATAAATATAGTGCATTTTACCTCACTTACTGGCAGCTATGACTTACAGGAGAAACAAATATACAGCCTGATGACTGATTATGAGGAGGAGGAGGAAATCAAGCAAGTTTATGCCTGGTAAATCTCACTGATCACATACTACTGCTCATCCAGCAACTGAATATACAAACAGCAACACACCCACGGAAAAGTTACTTGTTATTACAAATTATTTATACACTCCCGTTGTTGTTGTTACATATTCCCTACCTTTTTCCCTGGCCATGGTGCTGAACACAAATACAAGCTTGGGCAAATCAGGGACTCATAGAATGGGTGGGTTGTACGGACTTCAAAGATTTTGTACTTCTATTCCCCCTGCCATGGACAGGAATACCTTTCACTAGGCAAGGTTATTTAGAGCCTCATCCAGCCTGGTCTTGAACACCTCCAGTGATGGGACGTCCACAATGTGTCTGGGCAACCTGTTCCAGCGCCTCAATATTCTTTCCTATTATCTCATCTAAACCTACCCTCCTTCAGCTTAGGGCCATTCCTGTTTGTTCTATCACTATTTCCCTGAAAAGTCCACTCCAGCCTTCTTTTAAGCCCCCTTTACATACTGGGAGGCTGCTATCAGGTGAGCACAGTCCAGTCCCACAGTTGTCTGACAGGCTTGAGAACTCACAGACTAGATGAATACTTTCCAGAAAGAATGTCTAGTCAGCAAACCATTTTTTCAAATTACCTTAAAAGATTTTTGCATTTTGGGGGTGGTGGTGATTTTTCTTCCTACGTGTGTGTTTTCAAGAGTCTGTTTGAGCATCTTTGAAAAAAAATAGTGAGAAAATAAGGAACCAGTTCTTTTGGACATTTAACTGCTGTGTGTGGATACTGCTAAGCAGACACATACTCTGTTCTCACAGCCTTATCTTTTCTGCCCTTCTCCTGACTACTTCCTCCCCTTCTGCCTTTTCCTATGTTCCATGAATAAGCAAAAGTGCACAGACCTCCTATTAATATGTAACCAACATTTTCCCTAGAATAGGGTGGGATTTTGTGTCTACAGCTACTATAGTGATTTCTGTTAGCACAGTGATTTCTGCTCAGTTGTAAACACTGCTCAATGAAGAGAAAAAAAATCTGAATTTTTCTTTGGGATTTAAAGAAAAAAATGTGTTTTGTAGGAAGGGAAAAATACACCAATATTCAGCACTTTCTCCCAGGACTGGACTTGTGAAATAAAAGCCCCAGGTAGCCCCACAATCAGAACACTAGCTAATCCTCTCAATCTGAAGGCTTGACTGCTTATTCCTGTCTCTTCCACCTTTGCAGTGAGATGTTATGTAAGGTAGACTTCTTTTACAGGGTTCATTTCATAGACAAGACTTGTCCTCTCACCTCTATTTACCTACTTTATTTAAGTGCATCCTTTTTACAAACTAGACTGCTTATGTACACAATCATTTTATAGACATTGGTGCTAGATCCTTCTTACATAAGAGCTATTTCAAACTACTGGACAAAAAGACTCTCTGACAAATTAAAGCCACATTGAGAAAGACTGAATATAAAACTATACTTGATCAAATAAGCACATTTCCTGTCAAAGAATACAGACAAATGTGATTGAAAGGTATTCTGTAATTTATCTCACTGTGGAGGCACACAGCTCTTTTTATCATCTCTGCTTTTTGCAAATATGATTACTTTCTGAACTATACTTTTTATTTTCTTAAATCTAGGTGTGAGTTATTCAAATGATGGCATTTCCAGGAGCTTCCACTGCATAGTCTCCTTCTCTTATTTTTGAACTCCAGAGAAAATTTGAATTCCATTTTTTGACACTTACAGGCTTTGGGTAAGTGTGACCAAGTGTTACATTTCCCTTGGTAACTACCTATAGCTCTAATTTTTCCTTATTCATGAGTTAATCATGGTGGTACAATGAATAGTTATGCCTTTCTTAAATGCATGGCCATCTTTAGGGTATAGTAAAAATACACATTTTGACAGTAGCAAATAACATATATTTTTAATACCTGCAGTGAAATAGACTGTCAGGGACAAATCTAATATTCCCATCAAAGGGAAGAGGAAATATAATAATGAATGAGCTACAACAGGATAACTATTATTAGAAAAACCCCAAACATATATGACATACAGACTGACCCATCTGGTACCATTAATACCAAGTATCTTTTAGAACTTTGTACTGATCTCAATTTTTATAGCAATAATTGAATGGTGGGCAGAGTTTAAGAGGTAATAAATAAGAGTATGTCATTATAGCTTAGTCTTTTCCTCTTATATGCCATCTTAAAGTCATAGTTAATTCACCACATACCCAGTTTGAAACGAAACCTTCACAAATAACTGAAGCTTTCCTAGTGGTCAGACATAGAATTAAGAATGACTGGGAAAAGGGTTAAAGAGTAATACTGAGAAGGGAAAAAGGGTAAAAGATAAATACATAAGAACCAAAAGCATGAAGACTGAAAGAGGTGTCATGATTTGCATAGTACCGTACACTTTAGACCATTAATTTTCCTAATTGTTAATGGTATTTAGATCTTTTTTATATTTTGGCCAGAAATTGAAAAAGAACTGAGATAATGGTACTGAGGTTAAATCACTGCAGCTTTAGCAGTATGCATATGAAAGCACTGTGTTCTTTCTAGTGTCTACAGGCAGACATTCATTTGATTCAAATCATAATCAAAGGCATCAATAATTCATATATTTTTTTCATTAATGCCAGTGGTCATTCTGCATCAGCAAAGCTGAATGAGACAGGGTGTTGAAGCACAAAGAGGCACTGACTGTGTTATATCAACTGTGTGGTTATATTAAATGCTTTATACCTCCAAGTGTTGACATTTATTCTATTCCTTAAGTATTGAAGTAATTTTTCAAATAAAAAATGTATACTCCACACCATGCTTCAGTGCAAAATAAGCAACACTTATTTTTAGAACAGTAAAAATTAGAAAATAATTACTGGCTCTGTGCACTGTGTTCTTTTAATCTCACAAATACAGCCTGCTGCTTGTACACAACTATGTCACCAAACACTGTAACTCTATCCTAAACAAAGGATTTCTGCCTTCCAGAACTGCATTGTAATAAGCTGCCCTACCATGCAGCTCCAGTGAATGATATTTTATGCATCAGAACACAGATACATACTTTCAGTTTACTGGACATAACATGCTTATTTTTCATTTACTGGATTTGTGGAGGAAAGAATCACTAATTGGATCTAAAATTGGATCACTTTGGTACAGAAAACTCAGACTAGCTTTGGGGAACAACAGTGAAGAGAAGCTGAATGGTCTGAAGAAGTAGTTTTAAATTCTCCAGATGTTCCAGATGCTGTAATCCTGAGATTCAGAAAAGAAAAACTCCTTTTTACAACAAAGAACAGCAGTCATTAAAGAGGTGCCTGGCCCAAGATAAACACCCAGTAAAGACTCATTATTTAATCTCCGCCCAGCTTCCAAAAGGAACAAACAATACACGTTCCAGGAGGAGCTGAAGAATTAACAACAGCTGCTTGCCACAGCTGATAAAAAAATAACAATTATGAGAGTGCCTATATGTGGAGTTTGCACCCATCTTTACGTTTGTGACTTGACTTATGGCAAGTTCCTGGTTCAAGGAATGGAAGTTCCGGTTTTGTAAATAAATGCTCTTCTTAAAACTCTATGGATATAAGATTCTACTAGGCATTTCCAAAGAAATCCACTATCCTCCTGTAATTTAAATACAGACAGTTCTCATACATGCTAATATGTTGTGTTTGTATTCAGCAGAGCAAATCAATGAATTTTGACTGTGACTGTAGATAAAATGCCACTTATTCTGTAGCACAGTGTATTGAGTTACAGTCATCACACTGAAATAAAGTGACTGTTAAAGCATCTGGATTGAATGCAGGGCTACAAACAGAATTTTAAAACATGAAGGGAAAAAAAAATAGCCCAAATAGTACTGTTTAGCTTATGTTCAATAGTATAATAAATAGACCACTTAAATATATCTCACTGTAATGCCTAAGTATATTTATTTTCCCACAAAGAACATTGAAAGATCCAGCTCCCCCATTTTGTAGCAGTAGCATAGATCAGTCCACCCACACATGAACCTGCTAAGTACTGAATAATCTCTCCTTCAATTATATTCTTCAACTCAAAGATTTTTTAATTCGATATTAAAGTCAATGGCATTCACACACAGGTAACATTTTCATTATAAATGTGAATTTGTTAACCTTATGGCAACTATCACCACTGTGTAAAAAATTGCTCTGTACATTCTAAATAACGGAGCAAAAATCTTATCTTTTTAGAACAAACTAACTTACCCAAGTTGGAGTCAATGCTGTATTTTGGTTACATCTAGCTAATGAAGTTAAGCTGTTGGGTCAAGACTGACAGCTGAGAAATTGCATAAAAGATTCAGGAGGAATACAGCAAGAGAAGAAAGCTAGAAATCTAAGGCCAGGTAAGGAGCTGTGGTAGAAATCTCCATAGCAAAAATATAGTGTATTTTGAAACTTCTCAGATTTCATACAAAAAGAGCATTTGTCACTTGGAATAATGACTTTTTTGGCAACAACAGATTCTCTTGACAAGCCATACACTGATTCTACCATTTTGTTTCACTGCTTTCAAAAAAACCAAAACTGTTTGAGTCCATTTCAAATGATTCTTCAATAGAACTTGGCTTGAGATAGCATAATAGAGAATTCAAATTCTGAGTGTTTGCATGCAATGTAATTAAATATCCATGCAAAAGGGCTAGAGTAAAGTAAAACTTATTGTTTCACAGCTATGGCTCTGCTGAAGTCCCACTCCGGTGGAACACAGGTTTTTTTAACCATCTGAAAATTCAGTGGTAAACACAGGTTCAATATGATTAAGAAATGCATTCAAGATTGCATAGAAACTAAGAACATGATTTCAGATTAGTTTTCATCAACCACAATGTCGACAAGTTCACAGTCACAATAATCAGAAGGCATCAGATACAATAAACTGTGCAAGCCTTGTGGCCAGGGTTTCCCACCTCCAGGCTAACGGGGATCCCCCTTTCCTATCAGAGCTCTCTCTGGTTAACTTGCTGACTTTCTCACAGTTATTTAGCCTCAGCAGGAATGGAGGGATATCCACCACCACATTCCCACAATTTTGGTGGTGAAGACACTCTCTTCAAGTTTATGTTTAAACCTTCTGGGGCTGCAGCAGAAAATAGGAATATTGGCTATGCAAGGATTTCATTTGCAGTGTCAGTTCACAGAGCACAGGGTATTGACCTACTGAAAACTCAAATAACAGAACATTCATGGATAGGGTTTTTAATAACTCTTTTGGTCTATCTTTAATTTGCCCAAGTCTCAAGTACTCAAACATAACATGGCAGAACAAAAGACTGTCCAAAACACGAAGAAATAAGGAGATTTGTAATTTAATAAAAGAACCTATAAAGTTAGGTTAAAGGAAGTAACCTAGGTTACAGAAAAGTCTGCTCTAGAATTCAAGGCATCCAACTTCCTGTTAGTCCACTCCCTCTCACCTCCCATTCCCCCCTCTCTCACCTCCCAGTTCCTTACTCATCTGCTCACTTTACCCCACTCCTTCATCCCCCCCCCAAATTAAGTATACATGCTCTAGCTTCTTGCTTCAACTCCAATGGTCCTCCAACCTCAAAGACCATCCAACTTCTTGCAGGGCCTAGGGATGAAATGATAGGAGACAGCTTTGTCCCTCAACTACATCCAAGGAGTCTCCTCTTCTGCTTTCCCTTCCTGCTGTTACAAAACTGAGCATATGAAGAAGCAATGGAAATTCTGATCGAGTTTCAACCATGTGGGGCAGGGAGGATTAGCTTTAATTTTCTGCATTAATCCTCTTTTCTTCTGCAGGAGATTTGACAAATACTTTCTCTGCAGTATACACTTGCCTAAAGACCAGTCTGTTCATTATGTCAGATATGCTCTGTCATGTGCAGCAACCCTCACAGGTTGCTCCTCCCGGGAGACAGGGAAGGAGGAAAGATTTCAATTCAAACAATGTCACACAACAGCTGCGATCTCAGATCTCTCAAGATCTGTCCACACTGGAATCAGTGTAGGCCTAAACTAGAGAGGGTTCTTTGCAAATTCTTGCCATGTTTCCTTCCTCATCCTTCCTTAAACTTAAGTAGAATTTATTACAACTTGGCCTTCAATTGCTAAAACCCAAGGAAGTCAGAATGATTTCTCTCTAGACGCCAGTGCTACTCACATTCACCACCTTATCATACGGATGAGGTTTCTACATTATGAAAAGCTACAGCTTCCTCTAGTCCACAGCATTTGATTTCCAACACTTAGCTGATACTGGGCATCAGACACAGCATTTGTTTGCACAGAGAAGAAATTTCTATTCCATTTCCAACCTAAATGCACGTTGTTTTGTCCAGCAGTTGGTGAAGATGCTCAACATCAGAAACATGGTTCTCTCTTTCTGAGAGAATGGTGTAGTATCACACACCCTTCAGAGCCCCTCAGTGGTTACACATGAAAAAGCATTCCCACGGCCTTCAAAAGGCCTGGACTTTTAACTATCAGCATCCTGCAACATACGTGAAGTCTGCAAATCTAAGCAAGGTCAACACAGGAAATTTTCTCCATCTGTCTCCTCAGGATCAGCAGTTGTATGAAAAGAGGAAGAAGAGTATCATTTATTTTGTGTTCAGAAGACAAAAAGCAATAAAGCTAAATGGTACTGTATGAAAGCAAAATAAGTTTCAGATAACGAGAAAAGGCTGTTTGATCTAATTTATCCTTTTCTTTTGAATATAGGTATTATACATTTTCCTTTCAATGCTTCTCAGCATCTGCTAGTCATCTGTGAACAGAATTTCAGATGTCCTTAGATGAAACAATTCTCTGGTGCATTCACAGTTGTTGGGGATTTGGGGATTGGTCGGGATTTTTTGCTTTGCTTTGTTTTTCATTTGGGTTTTTTTTATTTTTTTTTACTTTTCCTGCATTTCCAGGAGTTGCATTGAGTTAATACTTAACACCTGGGGAAATAAGCAAAATGGGGTTCTAAAACTGATCCAAGAAATGAGTTAAAGACAAAGTTATTTTACAAAAAGGCAGTGGCTTGAAAGAACAGATTTAAAATCTGAGTCTTGTGAACTAAAGTGAAGCCAGTCTCGAGAAGTTTCCCTCAAATTGACAACAGGAACAGGAATTGCTCTTCCAAACTAAACTAAGAGAAATCCTAGGAATAACCTGCCAGATATGGCACCAGACTATTAAAAGTGTCAGAGAGACATTAGTGTTTTTTCTGTATCTTTCTAGACAATGCCCCACATCAGGGATATCTAAGAAGTACACATTTTAAAGACAGAGCAAAGAAGAATGTGCTAACTGGCACTGGATCATTATCTTGTTTTGGTATCCCCATCTCCTTGCAAAGTAGCAACATAGTCCCAGCATTCCTAGATAATATTTTATAGCATTCATTCATGACATAGGCATTAAAACACAGATGAGCAGGGTCTGAGGGACCAGTTGTCTCTTTCTGTTGGCTCTACTGTTGAGACCTCTGACTGAGATTAGAGGACCTGAAAATTCTGTTTATTATGAAGATGTCAATGAAAAGGACCTCCTGGTTTACAGCAAAGACATAAATTTATTCCCTGTTCCACAGGAAGAAAACTGTATTAACACTGTTTCACCAATTAATTAAATTATAATGAAGATCACATCATGAATGTTTTATTAAACTCCTTTATTAAGACGAGGCCAAAGGGTACTAGAAAACTTTCTATGTAGATGGTTTTCTGATTCAAACCTTCATAAATAACTCAAGGACCTCACACAGAAATAATTGCCTCGGTGTGGTAAAGATACGGCCAAGATCAATGAATCAAACATGCGGGGGGAAAAACGATTTGTAACTCATCAAGGGAACACACAGCAGCTTTACGAAGAAAGCACCAGAAGTGGCCTGTCCTCGTCCTCTGCCAGCAGATGGCAACATTACTTCTCGTTAGGAAAAGGGATCAAGGGAAAATATCTGTGTCATCAACAAAAGCTGTGGCCACTGAGCAGATATTTTTGCTCTTTTATTTTCGCATAAAAATAGAATGCTTTGCCTAAGGTGCCGTGTTTATGTTCCAGTGGACAGCGGCAGATAAAAGTAACCATCTGACCCAACGAGGAGGCTGAGAGAAAGAGACAGAAAATACTGAAATTCACTGGAAGGGCACACTACAGATCTGGTAGCTTCAGCCTGTGCAAAAGGTTAATAGAGAGAATTTACCGAAATAGATCTCTATCTAATTCCAACCTCATATAAACTGACAGATACTGAATAATTATTTATAATGCTTTTGCATACAGAAACTTTGAATACTTTTTTTCTTTAAATGCCCCTGTGCAGATGGACTCAGGCCCTGAATCACAATATTTTTAAACAATTCTTCTATTTCTGCAAATCCATGGCAAGTAATGCAAAAACTCATGAATAATACTACTAAACATAACTACAACCCTTGATAGTACACAATCGTATGAAGCTGTGTCAAGAGAAGTTCACATTGGATGGATATTAGGAAAAGGTTCTTCACCCAGAGAGTTGTTGGGCACTGGAACAGATTCCTCATAATGACAGAGAAAGAGTAAGAAATATACTATTATCCTTGTAACCAGTGGTTAGGGAAAAACAAATGATCTGTAAGTTAGGATCCACAGAAAAAAAAGGCACCTTTTTTTTTCTGCTCATACCTCCACATATTTTGCATCCAGATTTGAAATCCAGTGCCTCAGCTGCTTTGTTTTCAGTAACTCCCACATCTACAGACCATCAGCTGACAGTTTTTCCTGAGATCCTTGGAGTTTCAGTGCTTTATTCTGTGTCTCAATAACAACAACATAGCTTCACCAAGCCAAACACTGGGAATAACTGATGTCTTGCTAAGGATGTAGCCTCACAATATTGCTGCAATACCCAGGAGTTGTTCCACAGCATTGCTTAAATACCAAACACACATTTCTGCTTCTCAGTCCCCTCCATTTCCAAGAACAGAATCCAGTGGAAATCAACACCCCTTTTACTACCTTACATTTAATTTTTCTCTATCATAGACTGATGAGAGAAATTAGTGGAACCAAGCCTGTGAAAATACTCAAAGTCATCCTAAAATGACTGATTACCAAAGCTATTCTGAATTTGTCCAAGTACTTGGCTAAGAGGTATTAAAATCTTGGCCTTAAAAATTCTCTGAAAGACAGAATAAATGCAAACTGGAAAGCCAATAAAAAGGACGTGGGAGAACTATGATTTTGTCCCACTCTTCAAAAAAGCATTTTATAATAATGCTTGTATCAGATCTAATTTGATCTGATATAAACTATCACAGCTCTGTTTTTCAGCACTGAAATAATTTCCCAACTGTACAATACAGAAAAAGTCACATTCATGCATTGCAGCTGAAGCACTGTGCTTCCACAGCTGGATGCACACAGCTGCAATGAAGCTTTTTGTTTACTCTGTCTCAACATTGGGTGAGGCCAATAAATTAAGCTAATACCAGGGAATTAATATTTTTTTTACATTAACTTCTTAATTACCTTTTTTTTTTTCCTTTAAAATGTGTATGTGTATGTATATGCACACATATTCCTGCAGAGGTATTCAACAAAACCCATTTACATACTTTTATCCCTATAGTTGGAATTTCTCCAATAGTACTACATCCGCTACTTTCACTTTGGCATATCAGGATAACGATCAAGAAGAAAGACAGAAGATACTAAAAAGCATACTTCCTTCTAGGAATAATTCTTGTATTCTAAAATTAATATTTACCCACCACTGAAGCACAGTTAGACTTGGTATGAAGTGTAGAAGCTATTTAAGCAACAATACAAAACAGTTCTGGCAATAACATGAAAAGGTACAGGCATCTGCAGAAAATTAGCCTGACTGAAGAACATAATGCCCCAGAAGATGGAACCCTATGAGGCTTTTTTTTTCCACTACGCAGGGACACGAATTTACTACTCAGAATGAAAACATGTTATTTATGATGTTTAGAGATCGCTCCAGGCCAAAGGTGCTTGAGCAATCAGTTCCATCTGTCTGTGCATACCAGAAGGGGAGATGTGCAGCTCTTCCACAGACTCCCGGCTGCAGAGACCCTCCCAGACTGCCGGCCCGAGCTCTCCCGCAGCCAACTCTGGTTTCTCTGGGCAGTCGGAGAGGACCCGCTGTGCAGGTGGGGACGGGAGCTGGGGCTTTCAGTTCTGTTGAACAGAACTCGAAGCCCCGCAGCGGCGGCGCTGAGTGCAGGATCTCCAGGCGTAGCCCGTACCCACGGGTGATTCACTGCGACGGGCTGTGCTCGGCTCCCTGACTCACTGCGGCACCCGCTCTGCTGCAGCAGCCGCTTCCAGCTCCCTCTGCGACAGAGATCGCTCCACACGCAGCTTTTCAGTCACGACTTCTCCATTGTGCTCTCTCACTTCTCCCTCCCCCCCCGCCATTGGCAAAGTACATATGCTAGATGGCAGAATAAATTGTATTGGTGAAACTGCAGTAGCTGAATGATGGAAAGGGCAGGTAAAATACAGCAATTTATACAGTCTTGTAATTTAGACAGTAAATCCTACAAGGTATCTGTTATTTTATGCTAATCTGGTTTATACTGCATTGCCTAGGCACATGATTTTCAAAGATCAGCTGATGCTGGCAAATGCACTGCTAAAATTATAGTCTTATTTCTAAACTGCAAAATTAAGAAGAAGGAAGTTGTTCTTCTCATCTTGGCACCCAAGTCTTCAAGAACACAGGTCAAGCCCCAGTGTCACCTAATGCACTTCAGGACTCGGATCTGGCAGCTACCTACTTTGCTGTGCACATTTCTGTCGCAATAGATATGAAGAAAGTGAGCACATGGAGCAAATTAAGATGGATAAAGAGGCTGACTGGAAGAAGACAAAGTGCAAAAGTATCACTGTAGACAGAAGCCTCTGTCACAGCAGAGGATGGGCTATGTCAGGCATCTGGGCATGAAGTTGGGTAGTGGGGAGAGGAGCAGCTTGAAAAGGTTATTCTAAGTGACTCTGATCGAACACCTCCATTTTGCTGAAGAAAAGGGAAATCCTTTCCTAGGAACCATTTCTAGAGGCAGTTTAGTACAGAGCTCTCTCTCTCTAGCATTAAGGCCAGCAAACTTTGCAATCGTGGATGAGTCACTTCTCCATTTTCTGCTGCAGCAAAACTAACACCATTTGCCACCCCAGCCTTGTAAGAAATTGCAAGCAGCAGACGGCCTTTATACTGTGTTCCAAAGATTAAACTATTTGAATAAACATCAAACAGTAGAATTCTGTCAAAATTCACTGGCAACATATGGTGGGGCTGAAAAAAATAGAGACATTGCACAGGAAATGGAAAATAATAAGAAGGACTTTTCCCTGGTAGGAATTTATCGACCAAAGAAAGGGGAAAAGGACACAAAGCCTGCAAACAGTAATAGCAGTCTCTCTTCATTATCATGTTTGCTCCCTTTATTCCTGGGCAAGTCCAAAGAATACAGACCCAAAGTTGTTCCCATAGGAGGGTGACAGTTGCCAGTCTCATGCCCTGTGTGACCTCCAATTAGATTCTCTGTCAGCCAACTGTGCTGTCCAAATTCCAGAATACAAAAAAAGAAGAAAAAAAAAGCAATAGACCAGTCTGTGACCTCTGAAAGTTTGCTATTTACTTTTCTGCATTAATGTGCTCTTCTACATGAGCTGCTGGTTTCCCATTGGCTTTTCACTGCATATATTCTAACACACTTCAAAGTGGGCACTCCAAACAAGACACTGCGAACTACTTAATTGTAAAGCACGCACCATGCTCCAGGTCACTGACAATAAACCAACCTGAGGGCACTGTAACTTATTAACCAACTTCTCTCCTGGCATTGTTCACAGCCCTACAGCCACAGAACTGCCAGGAGCCTGCTGCAATCCCCAGCAGCCAGCCTATCTCAGGAAGTTACTCATGGGTATTATCAGGAGGGAAAGCTGGTTTATGCAGATTTCTTTGAAATTACTAATAACAGAATGGGTTCAAATGGCCTATTACTGATCCAAAATTAAGCTTTGCAGACACTTCCCCATAAAATGATTTATCTTTCATATTCAGTGCCATGAAACACCTCATTGGTGTTCATTGAGAATTCATGATATCATTTGTTTTCTTTAAACAGTAGTATTTAAATCAGTCCAGTGCATTTTTGCCCTAGATATATGGAAGGGTAATGATGACTGGAAGATTTAAATTTCTCCTTCTACCTGACACAGCGGGCAGACATAGAGAATAACTGTTTCCCTGGAGAGGCAAATACATCTCAGGAAAAAAGAAAGAGGAGCCATCCAGCTTTAAAAGTTAATAATCCTGGTTGTGAAAATCTTGTGATGCTACCATAGTGGTTAAAGTGAGACTGACTTTGCTCCAAAACAGGAAAGAACTGCTACTCCCAGAGGGAAGCAAGCACAGTGTTTGCTCTCTGGAATCATGACAGCAACACAATGACAATTCCAAAAGGGCAGGAACTCTACTTCCAGCCAATGAAGTTATAATTAATACCCATGAGAAAATTAGAAGCAATGTGAGCATATAAAACTGGCTCAGAGAGTCAGTGTAGAAGACAGCCACACAGCTGATCTTGAGTAAAGATGGAAATAAAGTTACATAAAGACAATTTTCTACCACACTTTTTCATGTGCTGCTTTCCCTGGTGTGTAACAGGTGGAAGTCACAGGCACCAGGACTATTTAAATAACACAGAACAAGATCATGTACTACACACAACTATCTGGAATCAGTTTTCCCTTTCCTTTTGTCAGCCAGTAAAATCTGCCATGACAGAAAAACCAGCATGATAACTGCACTGATTTGATTACACAAGCCATTTCTTAAAATGTAGCCTGACATTTCAGTTTTCTGAAGTTAAGATTGGTGGGGAAAATGCACACAGAAGTAAACACTGCCTCCACTTAGATTAGTTCATAGTGGGGAAAAAAAGTGTGTAAATACATCTTTCAAGCAATTGGCTTCAGGGTTTTAGCACTGAGACTTGTAAGCATTTAGTACTTCTGTTTTTGCAAAGGTCTGTAATGAACACAGCATTACAGCCATGGACCTCCCCTGAACCCTGCTAATGAACCTCTCTAGTCTGGTGTTACACTAAGTCCACTAGGACAGACAATTTAATCCTTTTTAAACTGTACCCAAGTATGTGTGAAATTATAATAATGCTGGCAACAGTGTAACACAGGTAATTACAGAATTACTCCTGGGTTTACACGACAGCATAACATAAAATTAATGAGCTAGGGTTCTTGCAGGGCCTAACAGATATATTTCAACCTCCCAGATGAATGGCCTATCCCAGAAGCTAGAGGGCCATGATCCTTCTCATTTGCTTTATTTCCCTTCCATGAATCTTGCTGCACTCTGTCACTGAAGGAGTTTAATGGTGATCAGTGCATCCTGGTGAAACATAAGAGATTTGGGTTTGTACTCCCACAGACTGAGGAGGGAACAGAACTCTCTGGTTAGCTTATTAGAGAAGACAGGAGTTGCTCAGATTTGTTTTCAGCCACAAATCATTTGGTAGGCAGAAAATATTCAAGAAGCATACTGAGAATTTATCTAATGCCAACATATGTACAGACTGGCAATTGCAAATGACAAATGTTCCCATCAGTAAAAAAAACAACAGACTTATTCCATGCCCAGAACAGATTGCCTGTTATTGCTTGCCACTATGAATAGTCATTCTGCTCATCTATTAGGGGCAGTTATAGTGATGGGAGAAAATTATCTTTTTTGTCTGTTCCTGCATTCTTTTCATTATTCCTGAATTTCCTTCACATAGAAAACAATATATGATGTGGATTACTGACCCTATTAAGCAACAAACAGGCGTAGCAGAATATTGTTACTTCTATTATTTGGAATTAAAATCTTGTTTAGCTGAGCTGAAGTTAGCATCAAAATGGTTTCTTATCAATAGGTAATAGCACAGTTCTTAGTAGCTGACAGAAATCTACAGCCAACATTTTCCAGCTGCTGTAAACTACCTTTTAAAAAATGCTGAAAATGCAGAGTATCTTGCTTGATTCAAAGTAAACTTCATCCATTTATTCCATGCACATGCTACAGACTGAGAAAAGTGTTAACACCCATCTGTGATCTGTCTTCTAGGTGCAGTAAGACCACTCATTAACCTGAGTTTGGGAGTTCCTTGCTGTGAATGCCTTCCCCTGCATTCCCAGCTCTGATAAATGAGCAGGTTATTTGTTGATCTGCTGTAGTGCTTGGCAGGGCAGAGCCCATTCCCTTTTTCCACAAAAGTGTGCCACATAGAGCATGCTCACTCAAACTCTACATGCAGCAAGAGTTTGTCCATAAAACTTTATCACTATGAAAACAAATCCAGTTCTTTTATTTTCCTTTTCAATTTTTTCTGTACATTAAATCAGACTTTGTGGGCTAGATGGCCTGGCTGGTGAGAGAAATTAAAGAATCTTATCACATTGGATTCCAAGATTACTGAATGTTTACTATCTTTCAAAGAAACAGAAATAAACACATGAGGAAGAGGTTAAAACCCTGTCTCAGTATCAGCTCCAGATACTTAGTGTTGTTCTTAAGCTCTTAAAATGTCAAACAGAAATTACTCACCCATGAGACTACTAGCATATTTTAAAAAAACCCCAAGCATTATTTCTAGATGACATGCTTCATTTATTCCACATCTTGTAACAAACTCCTTAATTTATGAACAGGTCCTCAATAAATATGACACTATTATTTTTATGATGTAAATATATAAAGATATTTATTTTAAATTCAGTCAGATGTTGGTAGTGAAATAAGCATCCCACTCGTGTATCTTTTTAGCATTACTAGATATCAAAGTACACAATTTATACTTATATTCTGAGGTATTTTCTTATTGTTTATTGGTATTCTAGCCTCAGCATCTTGTATTTGTGGTGGCATATAATTTTGGCTTGTTATCAGTTGGGGTTTTTCTGTATGGTTGGAAGATTTTTCATTACTTTTTAAAGTTACTTGTCTCATTCACTACAGCATTTTAAAGATGTTTGCCAAACATTTCAAAAATAGAAATATCCTAGATACAAGCAGGTGAAAAAGTTTTTTAAGTAAGGTCATTCTCCTAGCAACACCTCTGGCAAATTTGGATCCTTTGTTTCTTAAACCTGCTACTTCCTTGTTTATGATCACCATTGTCTCATCTTTGCTATAACCTTAGCTCTCCTTTAACACCAGTGGGAAATCACACTGGATTATATTCAGTTTGAGAAGGTACTGGATCTGTGAGAGAAAACTGTGTGTATCAACAGCTGGATTTTGTCTTGGTGGGTCCCTCCTCTGGCGCAGTGACCTATCCCACTGCATCTTCATCACCCCAGTGAGGTGACAGCCCTGTAACTACTCTAAGATTTTTAACTTGTGTTTGTTCCCCCCCTGCATTCATCAGTGTCCAGGCCTTCCAGAGCAGCACCCAGGAATGGTGATTCCTCAGAACAGGCAAGACAGCTTTTATGCTAGAACTGCTCTACAGGCACTTTCTTCTTCATGTGTCTGAGCTCAACGTTCCACGGCAGCTCTGCTCTGTCGACTGTTTTGCCACTTCAATTTCTACCACTTGGGCTCTTGGCTTGCCAACCCTCTCCCTAACTTAGTTGATTCTTGAGGAATAAATCCCTCCCCATTGTTTCTAGTTTAAATTTCATTCAGTCAGCTGGATCCTGTCTTTTACATGCAGCTCTGGACCCTCAAAGAGAGTCCCATGGTCATACACACAGAAGCCCTACTGCCAACACCAGCTGTACACCCAGCTGTTAACCTGAGGGATCCAAGTCCTCCTCAGACCCTTCCCTCAGTGACAGAACCAAGCAGAACATCACCCCCATCCGCAAAGACTTCATCACTGCCCCACTGCCCTTCAGCCATGCCTGATACTTCTCAGGTCGCCCTTGCCCTGGCAGGATTTTGGCTGGGGTTTCAGAGAATTGCCATTTGATGGCTTCCTCATCCTTTCAGACTCTTCACAGGGCATGGACCTCCTCCCACAGCTGTTTCACTTGGAGGCACAGTTCATCCACAATTTCACAGCTCTGAGCAGGCCAGAAGACCAAGTGCCCCAGGCCCAGGCACTCCAGGCTGCCTCAGGCTTGAGAAGCTGCACCCTCCTTTGGAAGTTCTGTCTGGGTCCAGAAGTCCAATAGCAAAGAGACAGTGACTGCAAAACTCGAATTTGGATGTAAACCAGGCCTTGATTCATTGTCCTTAAGGTTTTTTTAAAAATGCCAGATAAAAGAAACACGATGATATTAAGAAGGCTTTTGGTAAAATCATAATAAATACCACAAAGTAAAAAGCAAGGAAAATAAAACCTTTCACTGAAATAGTGTATTTGCTTTTCTTGAAAATAATTAAAGCAAGAAGAAAAAACAATTTGTTTCCTCTCCCTCACAGCTATTTGTTTCCCTTTCCACATGATTAACACTAGATAATTTTAAATTAAATGAGGCCAATTCAGTAATTTGGTGTTGAGACTTCCACAAATAACTTCCTTGCTCATGTATAAGCAGGCATTCAGAAAAATCCAAGCACCTATCACTAGGCACACCTGCTCCTGCCAACAGCACACATAAAACCTCTTGCTTACTACTTATCAGGACTGTACCAGTCATGTTCGTGCAGTTCTTACATCAACAAATATAAATATCAATATCAATAGATGTATTTTTACCAACAGATAAATGTTATTGTGTGACACCTGTGTAAATCCAGGGAATTATTCCTATGAAGGAGTAAATTTTGCCTATGTATGTCAGGTCCAATTTTTTCCTGTTCTATGTAAAGCCAAAAGGGAAAACCTGTGAAACGTTTTTTACTAAATAATTAATTTGTGTGCGGATCAAAGCAGAATTTTTTGGCTTTCAAACTCAGAAATGCCCAATCACTTTGCACAATTGCATATAAAACATGGGCAGTGCTGTTACTGTGCTGTCAAATCTGACAGCCATTCTGTACTCAGCAATACATCAAACACCATCCAAATGCAGCCATACAAATGTCACCTCTTGCCGGTGGAACTTTATAAATGAAGCAATATTAATCAATTAAGGGACAGTGGAGTGCATGCAGAAGCAGCCAAGTCTACCTGGGGATTACAATAGGGAGTTCTGGGTGGGCAATCAAGTTTAAACTGCAGAAGTGCCAAGGCACACGGATTCTCTGTATGATGAAGCGGATTTCCGGTCACACGCTGAGGGAAACCCAGAGACGTTTGCCCATGGACAGACAAGAGTCAATTTTACTGTTACACCACTTATCTATTATATGCTATTAGACCATTTACCAATTTTTTTTACTTCTGCTCAAATAAATGTCTGTGATTAGGTATGAGGGAGATCATCTACACATTTCCACTTTGAATTTCTGAAGGTGGCATTTTCATATGAAATATCACAACATGGAGTGATATCCCTCTCCTTGGCTGCTTGGGAAGGGAGAGCCCTGTCCAAGCCTCTCAAGGAGAAAGGGAGACCCCCAGACAGACAAGCTAAAGTGAATCTGAAGAGTCACTAATTTATCTAGTAGACCAAATAGACTTGCTATGCTTAATACAAGGATTTTCTTTCTAAATTGTCTCGTTTGTCATATCAGACTTCCTATACCAGCAGTTTTAGCAGTTTCCTTTCACAGAGGGGAAGCAACTGCACAGTATTGCAAACTCCTCAGAGGGGGTGTTTTTCAGAGGGGCAGTGCACACCAAATTAGTTTCTTTCCACCCTTGCCCTCCTATACTGTAGGGGTTTATAAATTGTGTACTGCTCTACTGATGCCAGCCTTTTGTTATAAACCAGCCCCAAAGAAACACAATAACCATTCACTAATGTTGTTGCTCAGAATGGCTGCCATCCTCCTTATCTTCAAAGGGGCCAAAGCTCAACATGGCCAACACTTCCTCCAAGTTGTTACCACAGAGGAAGATGTAGGAATTACCTCCAGCAGCACAAAGTTGTTCTCAGGAGAAATGGCTGCAGTTCTGTGGTACCTACTGAGTCTGCCAAAAGGCCTACACAGCTGAGACTGCAAAGCCACGTGGAGTAGGTGACAGAAGCAGAGCACTCAGGGAAGATGGCTTCTTGCTCAAGGTTTGTCTTTGGCATTGATAAAGCAGCCAGTCACTCAGATTGACAGATTTTAAAGGTGAATAAAACCATAAATCCATATCTAATTTTCTGCAGCACAGACTGGTACAAAGGATGCATCAGTTTGTGCTGGTGAATGGTTGTTAAGGGTACCCTGAGAGACACAGGTCCTGCTACGAACCCTTGTCAGACAAACAATCAGTAAGGGCAGATCCAGTTCCAGTGCTATCTCTATCTCTCACAGTATCCTCATCTTTGGATTGGCACAAATAATTTTCTTCCTGCCTGGCAGAACAGTGTTTACCACACCCTGTTTAGGAAATGTAAGGGATCAGTACCAGTGGTAGCAGGCGTTAATAATGGAAGTGAGGAATAGCAGAGGTTGAACAACAGCTCCCTACCCTAAAGCAGAGTCACCTTGCTCTGCAACTCAGGGAAAGGCAGAGAAACCAGATCTTGCAAATCAATTATTGCATTTTAGGCCTTGCAGGAAAAGCCTACCTTGAAAGAGAAACAGCTTCTGCATCCCATGACTTCAGTCACAGAATCCAACTAGGGTTTGAATGAGACCTCTAGGTCTGAACCTTCTACAGAATGTTGTTTACCATTTCAGAGTGCCTTGAAAGATTCTCTGCCTTGGGCTAGAGACACCAATGTTTCTCCTCATTGCCCCCCGGTGATTCCAGTCCTGCCTGGAGAGTGCACAGCAGGCGGTAGCAGAGAGCATGGTCCAGAACTAAGGGAGGCCCTGGCACAGGAAAGCAATGAGGAGAGGAGACATCTGGGGGAGGATTGCTGGGATCTTGGCCAGAAGTCATGTCCTCAGACAGCAGGAAGGAAAGATCGCTAGAATACAAAGCAATTAGCTTTGGCTCTTTGAATAACTAATGGTTACTAAATAAGAGTAATGATTCTATTTAAGGAACTGCTTTTGTTATACTTACTGGAGAATACAGAGATAATTGACAGGAGGCATGCAAACAATTCAGAGCAACTTCATATAATTCCAGAAATTTTTTTAATTTTGGAGATGCTAGTATTTTAAGCTGTATTTAACAAATCAAAATAGTCTTCTGTACCACAGAAAGAGATTTTTTAGTATTTTCCAGTATCAAACTGACAGTTAGCAAGATTTCTTTGCAAGCAGTTAGCTCAAACTGTTTGGAACAATTGATAGACAAGGTGAGATCCTGGTACTCCCTCTAAGGGAAGGTCACAGGAAACTAGAGGCTGGTCAGCCTCACCTCAATACCTGGGAAGGTCATGGAGCACCCAATCCTGGAATACATTTTAAGGGACATGAAGGACAAAGAAGTTCATCAGGAGTAACTAGCACTGATTTACCAGTGGGTAACTCTTGGGTAACAGGTTCAACTCAAGTCTGTTTTGCCTGTAACAGCAACAGGTGATTGATCTCTCCCTGTCCTTATCTCAACCCGTGAGCCCTTTGTTAAATTTTCGCTACCCTGTCCAGTTGAGCGGGGAAGTGATGGAGCACCTGACATCTGGCCAAGGTCAACCCATCACAAGTTCTTATTTCAGACAGGCAACACTTTGCTCTGAAAAACTCTCCAATAATTTCAGTATTTGCCACAAAGGAACACTGCCAAAAGACGTCATACAACCATTTTCCCCACATATGCTTTGCTTCAGATGCTTCAATTTTGTCCTTCAAACAAAATCTATAGAAATATCCTTTAGATACCACCGGTACAAGATGAGATAAACTTGTCTGTTAGACCAACAGTGCAGGAAAAACTCCATATGCAGAGATATCACAGTCTGGTATCAACATTATCACTGAATGTAAATACTAAATAGTGACTCACTGACTGCTACCAATATGTAAACATACTCTATCTCTTGATTGCGTAGTTAAAGTCCTGGAAACTCAGTTGAGAGCAAACATTTCAAATTTTACTGGATTTCTTGATATAAAAATTATTCTGGAGATTATTGGCCTACTCAGAATCAGGGTTTCAGAGATACCAAAGTCCCCCCTAAGAGTTGACTCTCTTAGATTTAAAACAATAATACTTATAGCCAAGAAAAATTAAAAACCAAACAAGCACTTTCTCCCCATTTGTTTTTAAAAAAAGGGGTTTCTTTAAAAAATCCTTTTAATTTCCTGCTTATGACCTGGAACTCATGAACTTATTCTCTTAGCATACTACATTTAAATTGCATAAAAAAGATTATGGTTTTGATACCTCACTGATAACTGGATTTTAAAGCAGAGCATACATAATTTTGAATAAATTACATCCAAAAATTGACGAACTTGAAGAATAAAGTTTCAATAATCAAAACAGACTAAGTCAACGCCATAGCTAAGTTCAGTTTAATACACTGCATGTACCTAAATGACCTTTGTGTTTTATTAGTACTGAGACAGAAAGCAGACCCAGGTCTGAACCAAACTCTATGAGGTCTACACAGAAGACAAAGTTTTAATAGTTTGGTATTAAAAAAAAATTCGGCATTGCTCACTACCTGCCATTCCCACTTTGCTGCAGACACAACCTGGGTGTACCCAATCCCAACACACATTCTTTGAACCACTTTCAGTAAGTGCCCCCTGAGAGTGCTGGCTTCAGGGAGCTCTGACAGACTGAGCACACTGAGGCATTGTGGATGACAGGAGATCAGTGACTCCAAAAGAGGTCTGAGGGATACACCAGGCAGGTTGTGGCTGCAGAGAGCTTTCAGAGCATGGCTCCCTTGGCCTGCTGAGAGCAGAGAGCCACGCTCACCCTTCAGCAATCAGCAACTTCCTCCAGTGACTGGAGAAGGAAACTCATGTTTAGGCAGCTCTCTATCTTCTGACAAAACAGAAATTCTCCTGATGTACTGGAACAGGAGGTAGATTTTAGCACTAATAGTATCCCAGCTCATTCAGGCTCACTGGTATTTGCACGAGTGACAGGTTGCAAACAAACCCCAGTATCTGGCAAACCACATCAGCCCACCTATACTCACTTTTTTCAAAGTACAAGAAACAGTACACGGTCCATCAATCTGACTGCAATTTAATGTATATTTTTATTATACATGATATAAA
This sequence comes from Notiomystis cincta, assembly GCA_013398075.1. Lineage (NCBI taxonomy): Eukaryota > Metazoa > Chordata > Aves > Passeriformes > Notiomystidae > Notiomystis > Notiomystis cincta. The sequence continues at coordinate 45,960 of VZRX01005616.1, read as the reverse complement.
AATGTGTATTTTGCCTCAAAAAAGAGCAGCTGAGCAGTAGAGGACAAAACTGCCTCCTTTCTTTTCACCAGCTACCTCTTGCATGAGGGCACTTCCCTGGAAGCCACCGGGCATGCATAGGGCAGGGAAAGGATTTGGAAAGAGGTGGGAAGAGGGAATTAACTGAGCTCCATGGAAAGTGAGGGAGCCTGTAGGATTAATGAGGTCAAAGTGCTGAGAACCCACAGCGGGCTGTGCACAGGCCATGCAGTGGCTCAGGCCGTGGGGCCTTCCTGAGGGGAAAACGCGCCCTGACTTAAAAGGCTGTGCTGTGAGGATGTTGTGGGCTTGTGTTTTACAGCCTTCTCCCATTCTTTCCCTTTTGTTTCTAAATCAAAACCATTCAGACTCTTATCGTTTAAAATGGTAATTTTTCTAGTCTATTTTTCAGGAAGACTCACTTTTATTCAGAAGGTCGCTTTAAATCCTTCAGGCAGTCGGGCTCCACTTACCCCAGCGCAATGCTGAAGGCTCAGGTGCAGCTGATTTTGGTAAAATCCCGAGGCCGGGAGGTGAAAGCTCTCAACTGCCGAATACACAGCTCTGTTGAGGAGCACAGTGCAGGTGGCTCGGTAAGCAGCTGCAGTGAGGGCTGAGCTTGTGTGGCGAGAGCCCCGGGCAGGGGCTGTGAAGTGCCGGGCCTTTGCACAACAAAGGGCCCGAGGACGTGTGGCCGAGCGGGGGCACTCAGAGACACAGCAGGTGCTGATGACTCTGCTGGAAGACTTCAGACTGTTTGGGTGCACAAACTATGAGGGTTTCTTTTGCTGGGCACCAGCTCGATCTGGTAGTTACGTTGCTGTGCTACGATTAAATTCTTCTAAGGATCCAGACGTCTGGGACTCTGCTGTGGGGACGCCGAGGGATGAGGCGGTAAGGAAACCTTGTCTGACGGTGCGAGTGTGGGGGGTGCAGGGAGCCCTGGAGCTCCGGCTGCGAGCGGGCCTCGTCCCAGCTCAGGTGGTGGGAGTGTGAGACTGCTGGAGCGGCTCCTGGGTGGCTGCACAGGAAAGCTGCCTGAACAATCCTGAGTCACCAACAATTGCTCTAGGATGGGGAATGTTACAGCTGATGTTTGCAGTGACAGTAAATCCGTAAGTCGTTTCCAAAGAAGACTACACGATGCTGAAGCTGGGGCTTTTTTCTCCTAAAAACAGCCTGTGAATTGTCTGGAATAGACTGAGTATGGTGTTCAGATAGTTTTCCAGAGAAATACTGAAAAAATTGTGTGACTCACTGCCTCTTGAGAACTGATTCAGTGATATATCATTTTCTGTGTGTTTGCAGTGGTTCTGAGGTGCTGGACACAACTTCTGGCTAACAGTTCTGCTTTGTGCAGTAGCTGGTGTGCTGCTCTCCACACAGCTGAAGTCATCAGCTATTCTCTTTCAGGAGGGCCTGCCCTATAAAGGCACTTCGTTTTCAATTAATGGGTTAAAATAGTTTGAGCTCACCACATGGTTTCTTAGTCAGGTATCCCCTTCATGCCTATGTAAACCTATATTGCTGCTGGAACTTTGAGAGTCATCTTCAAGACTTGAATCTGTCTGAATATGCCAGAATAGCATAGTCATAATAGATTTTCATGGCTAATGAATGATCAATGTTTAGTATAATGTTCAGTAGCACTTCCAAAAGGAAGAGTTAACTAGTTGTTGTAGAGAGAGAAAGATGCTCTTTATACCAACCACAAACAAGCTACTACAGCTGTAATTACAGCTGGGTTTGGTTTGAGGGTTTGAGGTGAGGTTGTGTTTTGGTTTGGTTTTCTTTTTCATTCCACTGAGGAATTGTTCTGCATCTGCATACAAATATTTTTTTTTTTTTGAGTTGGAGACAATCCTACTGAGTAGAAGGTTTTAATGCTTTGGGTCCATCTAGTTAGGGATGTCACACATGAAAATCTTGCATATATGACCAACCAAAAGTCCTGGTTTTTCACATTAGGAAGGATAGAATCACATCTCAGTAGCTTACTGTTTTGGATGCTTCTTCCTGTTTATAGATGGGTATTCACAGAACTTCAGTGTCACAGGAGATAAGGAAGAGTTTCAGCGTTTTTTCAAAATTTGAAGTAGAAGCCTGTTAAAAATTGGGGAATCAAAAAAAGTGTACAAGCCCAATGTTTCGATTTTGACTCTAGGGCAGTAGGAATTGAATTTACCTGATCTGCTCTCAGGTGAATGTCATATAGCTCAAAACTTCTCAAAGTTGCTAAGAAGATTTTTTTCTTAGATGATCCTAAAGTCAGCCTATCAACAAAGCATGGTGCCATATGTAAGATTACAAGTCACAGATGCTTCATAACTGCCTTGTTATTAGACCCTTTGCAATTTCCACAAATTCTCATGCTGTTGCTCTGTTTTTCTATTGCTACATTAGATACAGTGAGAACAGCATAGTTTGTGTGTGGGATCAGACAAAAGTTCCCTGATTCAGTGAGATATTCCACTCAGTAGCAATCCTTAGCCGGAGGTCTCCCAGTATATTACTGGGCTTTATGTGGATCATCACTGCTGTCAGATCCAGAAACAGTTACCTTGATGGTCTTTCATGTCTCCCAGGTCTCCAGAAGACAGCTGGGGAAACTATTATGTTTCTTTTTTAATCTGTTTTCTTTAATAATATGGACATTTTTGATGCTAATACTTAGCAGTACATACTTTAGTAATGATGAGAGTACTTAACAGGACATACTTTAGTAATGATGGGAGTTTCTTATCCTTTCTTCCTTGCCAGTAGCCATGAATGAGCATTTCTTGGCAGAACCAATAGCATGACTTCTCTAAATCCAGATGATTCAAAATGGGCCAAATACTTGAAAAAGCAACATGAAAAGAACAGATATTGCATCTTCACTAAAAATAAGCAATAAAAGAACCCCCAGAGTCAACTTCCACTTGTGTATTCTTATATTTGACTCCACTAAAGAGCATTGTTTTAAATATTTCAAAACCTCAAATGCTCAAGGATATCTTGATGTGGTGAATCATGCTTATGTCATTGTTGAGATACCTGTTGAGTTTGGTGCTTGCTGATGAGAATTTTAACCATGGTCATTTAACTACCTTCTCTTGATCCTTTAGGATTTAATTTAGCAAGTAGACACTATTAAAATACTAAATCTTGAATAACACACAATATTATGTTCACATCTAGTTAAAAATAATCTTGAGAATTGTAGCCTTAGTGATACAACTCAGTGTAGCAGTACAGACAGCAGTGTCTGAAGCATTTTGCTGCTTTTATGCGTGACTCTGGAAAAACTTTCATGCAGGGACAGGCTTATAACAATAAGTGTGCCTTCAGCAGTCCAGGGGATCCCCTATTGGACTTATTGTTAGGAAGCCAATTGTGGAAAAATGGTCATATAAATTAATCATGTCCTCAACCCAGATTGCCAAGAGAATGGCCACGATTGTTATCTTGTTTGCTCCAAGACAAAGTTCTTTCCAAGTGAGAATTCATTGTCTGGGTTTATCCCCAGCTGCTAGCCAAGTACCACAAAGCTGCTCACTCACTTCCCCCTGCCTCTGCTGTGCCATGGCCTGGGTGGGAGAGGCATGGAAGGGAAAAAACCCCACAAACTCATGGGTTGAGATAACAACAGTTTAATAAATGAAACAAAATAAAGTATAATAGTACTAATTATAAAAAGTTACTACTGATGTTACAGTACATTAATAATAAAATTCTGAGGAAAAACTCAACCAAACAAGTGATGCACAATACAATTGCTCACTATTCAGTGCCCACTCTGTCCTCAAACAGAGGTCTCACTTCACTTTATATGCTGAGTATGATGTTCTCTGCTATGGAACATCCCTTTGGCCAGTTCAAGTCAGCTGTCCCAGCCATGTTCCCTCCAGCTTCTTGTGCACCTCCTCCCTGTAGAGTGTGAGAAATTGAAAAGTCCTTGACTGAGGGTAAGCACTTCTGAGAAACATCCAAAACATTGGTTTGTTTTCAACATTGTTCTCATACTAACTCCCAAACACAGCACAGTACCAGCTACTAAGGAGGAATCCAGCTCTATCCCAGCCAAAACCAGGGCAGCCATGATGCAGGTTGCTTTAGCTGAGTTTCTTGGTGTATCATGGAATTGCCACATGCAGTTGTAGAAAACAGCACAAAGCCTCCATCTCCCAACAGCAGCTGCCTCACTGCTCTCAGTTGTGAGGAGAAAGGTTGTTCAGGTTTAGTTATTATAAAAACAGCTGGAAAACACCATTTTCTCTGTGTTCATCATCGTTGCAAACAGGACAAAAGAGAAGATACAATTGGCACTGACAAAACCAGCAGAAGTGTTTTCACAGTTATTAATGTACTTTAACTGAGTGTAACACTTTTTAGCTTGCAGCCCTCTGCAGAAAACCTGCCTCTGTTTGTCAGTATAGGCTGTAATAAATGGGTGTTCTCAAATAGCAGTGAGGTGACTACAAACAGTTCTTTCTTTTGTCTCCCATTGGATATAAGGCTACTAAATATCTTTCCAAAAATGACAGAGTCTTTTAATTGCTTGACTGAAATAGAGGATAATAAACTGAACATGAATTTTCGTTATATGGGAAATGATAGCCAATGAAAAATGTTGCAGAGCACCTTCTCAGCACTTTAGTATATCACATATCCTTTGTTACCTGTGCTGCCTTCCCATACAGTTTCAAATACAGAACCAGCCTTTCAGCAGACTCTCTTGTCTGAATTCAATATTCAGAAAGCTCTGGCAAAAGGCTGTAATCCTCAGCAATGTTCTTCTACCAAATTGGCAGCCTTTTCAATAAGCTGCCATTGTGCCTCAATAAGCTTACCTGAGAGCAAGAGAGGACTGCCATAATGCTCACTGCTTGTCACACATCGTGTGTCAGCATTGCCCTCAGCTTTCCTAGTACATTTAATGGTGTTTATTAAACACCAGCTCTTTAAACAAGAGCCCCACTGCTACATCTTTCTCACCTTGGGGAAGAATAAGAGATTGAACCAATACTTGGCAGATGTGTTAGTCTTGTTTTGCAGTGCATTACTGGAAGAAAACAAGATCATAAGTGTGATGCAGCAGAAAATGGTGTAGCAGTAGCAATTACTCAATACAGTCTTTGAAACTCAATCCTCAAAATAAAGGTGTGTGGGAAGCCCACTTTTTTATATGAAGCCTAGCAGAAGTCAGTAAGGATGCTCTAGGAATTAAACTTCCTTGCACCTGTATTTGTGGTTCTTGCAAGAGAAGAAGGGATAGCACAAAGAAGGTTCTCCCATTCTTTTCTGACTCTGTATGAAACATCTCTCACTGTGATGTCTGCTTCTTATTGAAAAATCCAGAGGCTGCCAAACCCCAGAGTAACTGGAAACATGTGCTTATCAGTGAGGGCAAGGAATACATGACATTTCCTGCACATTTATATAGGCAGCACTCCACCACATCGTGAGGGGTTGTAGTAGTTGGTGAGAGCATATGTAAACATTGTAAGATCTAACTTTTCAGGTGAGATCAGTGAAACACAATTAAGTGAAATTCTTTCTGGAAATGTGTGGAAGATAGATAAATACGATAAAATAATAGCTAAAGTTCCACTTTATTTATTTATTTCCTTTATTGTCTTTACATTCTGGTACTTCTCAGATATGAATATTCCACTACTTTTGACGCTTGGAAAATATTGCCTTAAAAGTACATGAGAGTACTTCATAGACTTCAGTAACAGCCAGCATTCATGGGTATATTAGATTTTTTTTTAATTGAAAACATGTAAACAGAGTAGTTCAGCTTGCCAGATTCCTCACAGGTATTTTCAAGTTCTCATATTCTCAACAAGCAAGTATTCTGCTGATACTTGGTTGAAAAAGTAAGGTAAATACACATTATAGAGCTCAGCAGCCACAGGCCTTGGAGCTACTGTAATGTTAGCTGAAATGGAATTACTGATGTCATACCAGAATTACATCAGTGAAACAAAATCTGCCCCTGCCATTTTTTTCCCATGCTTTAGGCCACATTAAGTACTTTGACTAGTTAAAGTTCTCAGTTTTGTTTAGAGTTGTCAGCTGACAGCAGCACACTTCTCTGGACTCACTAAAAAATGAATCAAAAGAACAGGATGTATAGGTACATACATAAAATATGTATATACATGTGTTATGTTTATGCACACCATATGTATATACATTCATACACATAGTAAATATTAGCAGGGGGAAACACTGGATAGCATGTTATAGCATTTAAGTCATCTAACTTATTTGGATAAGATCTTAGATGCATTTAATGTATAGTTTGATTTCTTAGAAAGTATCAGCACATTGTATCTTAGAAAACACACTTGGCAAATATCTGGCTTATATTGAGTTGTAGATAGGTAACATATGTGCATGTTTTGTGATTAGCCCCTCTGCTTGTTCTTAAACTGAACAACGAGAAAGTAGAGATTTCAAGTCAGTAATTAATGTTGTGGAACATTTACCTGAAAGGAAAGAGAGTCTAAAATGAAAAAAGGGGGAGAACAACTCAGAGAGAGTATCTACTACTAATGTAGCCATTCCTTTGAAGAAAAACACAAGGGAGTAGCCCTAGTCACAAGTATGAGGACAAAATTTTAGTCTAAATCCTACCTAAGCTCTGTGAAATAGTCCTTTATATCTGTCCTGTACATTTGCATGTGAGACATGTACCCCCTGACCCAAGGGAAGAGAATCTGAGCTTGAGATAATAAAGATATAACTGCATGGCACGGTGCAGCAATTCACTGCTATATTGTGCTGGGTTTAAAAACTGGGAAGTGCATTTGTCAAACTGAAACTGCCAAATAAAAGCGATTTAATGTTTAGTTTTAATTTTCCAGCTGATTCTTCATACTTTATTATGTTTAATCTTCCTGAGGAACATCACAGTATTAAAAGTGTGTTATAACTTAATTACACAGAACTTTCAAATAGTGGAGGATTTTTTCATGAGCAAAACCTGTTCTTTCTGTACCAGTGTGACTGATAATAACATGGATTTGATTACATTTAGTTATGCACAGAAGCAAAGAGCTTTCAGGACAGCATCTATAGCATTTATTTAGGTGAAAAATGAGGGCAAAAAATTTCAAATCTTTGTGAGAAAATAGTGCTGACATCTTCTGCATTAAGAAAAACATAAACTGGCTGCCAGTCTCTCCATGCACTGATGTCTTAATACATTAAATAGTCAGCTGACAGAGACATGGCACAAACACAGCTGTCTGGCCTCAGAGACCAAGGAGATGTAAAGAAGAGCTGCAGCTGCACTTCTCTCATGTTTGAATAAGCAAATGTAAAGATGCACAGAAGTGATGCAAGTCATTCATTCTTGTTCTTGTGTGATTTCTATCAATGCATTCCTGTTATGATTCTCCCTACAGAATGCTCTCTGCCTGTGGGGAAAATAGCCAGACTGTCCTTTGTTTTTGAAACTATAAATGGAAACCACCTCCATCAACCCCTCACACTTTTACACCCTTACCTTTGGTTCATTCTTCCAATACCTTAATTTCTTTAGAAATGGGAAGAGGTTTCCACATTTCTGTGTAAGATACAAGTCATGATTTCCAAATCTGTTCTATCACAATTCAGACATCTGTGAGATTCAGAACTTTGGCAAAGTGACTAAATGACTGTTTATGTTTGTTTGTTTGTTTGTTTGTTTTTAATCCAAGTCAGCCAAAGTGCAGAAAAGAAAAAGGATTGGAGTGTATCAAGTCAAGGGTAAACAAAAGTTTTGCTTGACTTTATTATCTTATCAAATATGTTATATTAGCATCAGTTGGAGACTATCTGTTCTAAAATGCACACACATTAAAGAACAAGTTAAACATAGATTGCCACTGACTTCCTGTTCCCAGCTCTTAATATTTGTGTAAATACAGGTTCCATTTTACTTCCTTACCAGTAGAGGTCAAAGCTTGTACTTAATGAATTCCTGGTTCACACAATGTATTTGCTTTTCTTTCTGTATCTGGTAACAAAACTATCTGATTATTAAATTAACAGAGATGTGATGTAACAAGAGGCAAATAATTTAATTTTTCCAAGTCCGGTTTGAACATTAATTACAAACTACAGATTTAGCTCAGTTGTGTGGCAGTTATGAGGACAGCATTTAAGAAAAGGTAGGATGTTTCAAATAACTTACTGCACTGAGTTCTAACTAAGCTAGAAACATTTGTGCCACAGCTGCTTTCATGTGTAATGCTTTCCATTCCTTTTCTGTATAGCGTGGAGTCAAAGTGCATGCTGCCCAGGAGGACAGCTGATGTATAATTCAGGATACTCCCTGAATTTCCCTTGGAAAAGGAATACTGATCAGTTGTTAAAGCCTGAAGGCTGGAAAAAAAACCAAAACCCCTGACCTGCACTTTCACAAATTTTTGCACTTCAGATGAATGTTCTTCATGTTATTGTAACTCAGAAGAAGAATATAGGTTAGGAATTTAAAAAGTGAAATCAAATCAGATTCAAAGTTTTCTATTTGGGAAAAAAAGGAGCACTCCACATTTGGATTTAGTTCAGCATAAAGTTTAATCTGTCTCTAGACTTTATATGAGGTCATCATGAATATCTTTTTTCTCTCTACTAGAAGCAAATGAAAATGAGAGAATCAGTCTTCCTCTGCAGATTCCTTAATCACTAGAAGAGAAGTTTGGCCTTAAGAGAATCTGCACAGAATTTTGTTCATGATCATAGTATTTGAGAGAAATTTTAGTTAAAAAGTCAGACAGACAGGAATAGAGGTGACAGTCCTTCTGTGGCTGCTTTTTCCACCATCCTGTTACTCTGTTCTTCCCTGTCAGCACGGTAGCTAAAATGACCAGAATTCAGAATTCTTACAGAACAAACTGTTCAGCCCAGACCAGTCCAGAGATCAGAATGCAAACCAGTTTGAGTTCAGCATCAACAACACAAGATTCAGAAGCGGGAGAAGAGTGTGGCAGCTGAGAGCAAGCAGAGTTGGCCTTCCCAGGGTTCCTGTGCAGGAAGGGGAACACAGTATCATAGTAGCAGACCTTGCTGTGTTTTGTGTGGTTTATTTTTTTCCCTGAAAATTATTTTGCTCCAGAAACATTTCAAATATTTTGTCCCTGTCCTCAGGGCAGCAGATCTGCTTCAGGGACCTGTGGGAGTGGCAGCTTTGTCAGCCTCTGGTGTTGGCAGGACATAAAGAGTGAACTGCAGGTCCCCACAGCTACATGTTCGTCACTGAGTGCCAGAGGCATGAAGTCAACACGAGGAGGTCACAGGCCATTGTCCCCAACAAATTATAACTAAAAGTTAAGTACCAATCAATGAAGTCTTTACCACTTTCAGAGGCATGAGTTTTACATTATTTTCTAAATTTTTTTTCTAACAGATGTATGAGAAAGACTTGACTCTACAGTCATTTAAGTTCAAAAGTACTTTTGGAACAGTGTAAGAATGCTGTTAGTTATTTCTTAGTTTGTGTTCACTTTCATCTGTACACACTGTTAAAACAAGAAATTAAATATTCCCTAACACCGTGTCTCTGCATATTGCAGCCAAGCATAATTTACAATGGTAAATGAAATTTTACGTTTAAGTGTCTGTAGGCAGCTACCCAAGGACAGCAGAGATGGTTCCAACTGAATGGCAACCCTAACAGTCTATTCAACAGCAGTTTTTTTCTGGTTGTGTGTGAGGTATCTCATCCCACTTCAAAGGTATGAAGGAAAGAAGTTTTCTTGATTCTGGTGACCAAAAGGAAAGCACAAAGTGTGGATTTCTACTAAAACCATAAGGTAGATTATTTAGTGTTTGGTAGCAAAATCACCTTGGGCTTCTTTTAGGTACTGTTTGGGGCAGGAGTTTAAGTGTACAAAAAGCATGAAGAAAGTCAGCTGGAAAGGCACACAGAATTAAATACCAGGAAGCTCTAAAGCTGGGACATAGGCTGAGGATGAGGGATAAGGGCCATGATTTTTTTGTGAATACTTCTCAGCCAAAAAAATTCTTATTTACCGCAGTTGGACCATTCTCAGAACGTGTATCTGGTTTAGTGCCATTTGCTTTGGAAAGCATCTTGGCAGCAGGGATAACCAGCTGGCCATGTGGTGCCTGCCAGCTACTCACACAAGTAGACAGGAGCCCTGGTGTGTGCCATAAGCTTAGCCCAGGGAAGCTGCACTGTATGTGATCCTCTGCTCCCTGGCTACATTACCTGAAAGACAAGGATGAGAAATAGGAAGAAAAAAGGGGAGCTTGTCTTCTTCTCTTTAGCACTTTAATGCCAGTTATGTTGTGCTTTTGGTTTATTTTTAAAAAGTGGAACAGTAATGGAATTACCTTGTATAAAGGTGAAGCACCACTCACAGGAAATAAATAATGTTTACCTTGAGACAGTCTATACCAAAAAACCCCTACTCGTTTCCCTGGATCATCAAACTTATCTACTGAAATTTTACAGTTCATTGGATTGTAGATAGAAACTGCCCTGCCAGTCATAGTGAATGTCTCAGTCATAAAGAATAAAAGATAACCCAATTGATTTCAAGAGCCTTATTTTATGTAATTTTGATACAGCATTTTTAAGGCAATAAATGTTATATTCATTTGACATAAATAATTCAGTCATGAATATTCTAAAACAATTACTTGAAGGCCAAGCATCTAAAATAATTTGGAAGTTAAAGTATGTATGATTTTAATAGTGTCATATTAAAACAATTTATCTTAAAATTATTCAAAATTTGAATGAGACAGAAAATCAAGTTTCAGAGCTCAAAGACAAAACCCACCAGTTCAGCTGTTGTGTAGATTGCTGTCAAGGTGTAGCCTGGATCTTTGCATTCCACTAAGAGCAATGGAAATGTACAGGCACAAGCTTCCAAAGCTGGAAATTACTTGTACACCCACAGGGACTAGGGCTAATCAAATCCTGTACTTTGGTCTGACTCTTTATGGAACTATTTATCCAAAAAATATGCGAGGCTGCTAAAATAATATACAATGAGTGTATTACTGGATGTGGAATGTTTTCTTAGTAATCTGCATAAAAGTACCAAAATATGCTGTAATTGAAATACCTAAAAATTCCTAGAATATTTTAACTGTAGACAAGATAGTCTGATACTTAGAGTGTTATAACTTTCTCAATTTGCATAATATCTGGCTTACATAAATGCCTTTGACATTTTCAAAATCTTCTAGAAGTGTACATGATGCTGGAAACTAAACTACACTGCAAAACTGAGAAACTGTTACTGGATACTAAATATGGCCACAGTTATCTCTGCTCTCCTGTACAACAGCAGCTTCTGACAACTGATGTTGTTACTAAACCAATTATAATTATTAAATGGGAAAAAACCCACATTAATTAGAGGCATCATTCTCTCACTACAGCTGGGCACACAGTTTGCACAAAACTCTTCCATGTAAAATAATTATCTGTGTACTGCAAACTCAGTCACTTCTCATAGTCCTCAAGCAAATGCTTTTTTCTTGGTCTGGAGTCCTGCCTCAAATGCAGTTGTAGATGGATGATTTTGATTAACTGTGTTCACATCATCATTGGATGTCTCCATAAAATAATAACTTGCTGAATCGTAAGTATTTATACTGATTAACTGAAATTCCTTCCAGGAGAGCTGAAGGTAATATCTTTAACCTGACTTCTTAGACAGAATAAGTTCAGCTAAGAATGTTGCTACAAATACAGGGAACTGAAAATAACAATATTTGGGTAAATATTTATAATAACATTTGTCAGTATGTGCATTTCTTGAGAATATTGTAAGCTTCGTATAATAAAGACACATAAGGTTTCAGTAAAAATAAAGGCTACAGAGAAGAGCTTCAAGCCATGGTAATGAAAGAGGAAAATTTACTGTTACTAGTTATCTGAATTCCATGATGTCTTGGTCTGCTACCTTTGACAGTAAAAATTATGTTCTCGAGTGCCTCGGTCTTCAAATAAGCAAGTCATTGATGTCAGTTGCTTTAATTTATTACTGCTTGACAGAAAGATTATGAAAATATATTAAAAAAATCCTATTTGACAACAGTGATGAAATTTTTTTGTCTCTTCTGTCAGAGAAAGGCAAATTTCTGTCTGACACTATCAGTTTTCAAGTTTGAGTTGCTAGGGAGCACTGTAGTCCCTTATCTTCATAAAGAAGATACTTCCTAGAAGTGGAAAAAATTATATTCTGTTTTGGATTTCATTAATAAGAACTTAGAGCTGATTTGCCAGAAATAATGTGATATTGATGAAATCATAATTATATATTTATCATTGTATCAGTTGGGTTAGAGACTATTTGGAGGACTTAATATTTTTTCACTTTTATCATGATTTTCGGAAGTGATGAGTGATTTTGTTCATTTACTTTGGGGATTTTATAAGGCAGATGCAGAAAATTTTCAACAGAAAATTTTTAATTGAGGGTCACAATTCTAATATCAATTCCTGGGAAGAGGAATGGGAAGTAGTAAAGGAAAAATAATAAAATCCCCAAACCCAGAAAGGCAGACCTTCATGTCAATTAAAATTTAATATCTTCATTCTAATTACAACCAGGTTGAGCCAGGGCTCAAATTAAGTCACTGTCTTCCTGTGCCGTTTCCCATGATTCAGAAGGGGTAATTCTGAGAACTTTCCTCCTCTTCCCCTTCCTTCTCCTCCCCTTCCTCTCCCTTCAGCTGAGCTTCCCTCACCTTCCCTTCTCTGAGCTTTAATGCACTGCCCCTGGATGCTGGAAGCACTGGGAAGCACCAGGGCATGCACAGTGTTGGCAGCTGTGGGCATGGCTCATGATCCAGTCCTGGTGATGGAGGTGGGGATGACAGAGGAGGATCCTTTTGTGCAGGGAGATTGCCAAGGAAAAGGCCCCATCTATTCCCACTTTCTTCAGAGGCTCACTTAAGTATTGCATAGGTGAAACAGAAAAGGCTGAAAAGATTCATATGGAGACATTTTATATTTCATAGGGAAAGTTTTCTTATATCGAGATGGTTTTATCCCCAAGTAATTATTTTGGTAATGAAAAATGACAGGATCAAGCAAATTCTTGTTTTCCTGTCAAATCAGTGGTGGCATTCAACATTTCACCTCTAATGTGGAGAGATCCAAGTGGAACTGATCTTCTGTGATGTTGGTGGGAAGGTGGAGATTAACTGGAGAAAGTTTCCAAAGTACCACAGTGCAATAGTCTGCCCCATTTTGGGAAAGAGTTTGCCCACTGCCCTTGGCAGTGCTAAGGTGGTGGGCAAGGGCTTACTTAGCTCTCCTGCATAACCAGGAAATCAGCTGTGCCATGGACAGACCGCTTTACCAAGGCAAAATTTATCCTTTTGCTTAAAAAGTCACACAAGGGGGAGGCGAACACAATCACCCAGGAGAGTGAATAGAAGTAAATGAAGGAAGAGTTAATAAAAAAATCTGGGGTCTTTATCTCTGTTCATTCATGTCTTACCATCTTTTATCCACACAGTCTTTTCAGCAGTTCCAAAACTCCTGCACTTCATTATTCTACTTTGTGTACTGGTCCAATATTATTCCTTTCTTTATCAGCTAGTGATCATAATTTGTGTATTATTTGTCTTTTTGCTTTTGGGTGTAATACCAAATTTGTTCAGTGAAGGCAATTATAAATGTTTGAGCTGTTACAAACAGAAGCCATTAGAAAAACCTTGTGAGAATGATAATGAACTGGAGGAGGTTTGCATTTTCTTTTTTCTTCCTTTTCTAAGTGGTTTTTAGGTGTGTTAAACTTGATAAAGAGGAGATCCTGTTTGGCGTGTGCTCCGCTGTTGCAATTTCTGCAAGCTGTGGGAATGAGGGAGGGCATTGCAATTCTATATATAAAGCATCCAAGCTTGAAGAGGGCAGCCTAGAAGGTGGCAGCATTGGCACTGCCCGCTGGGAAGGGAGGAGAGCCCTGAGAACACTGCCCAGGCAGGGCATGCATCATGCTCCCAACGCTGGTACTGCTCATCTTCTGCAGTTTCCTGCAATCTGCTGGTAAGTCCAAGGTGCCTGGGTTCCTCTTGGTGCACAGCTTGAAGGAAAACACTGAAACAATATAGGAAAAAAGGGGTTACTCCATGGTAGTGTTACATCACATGAGGTTCAGGTGTTGCTCTCCTTTCCCACAACCTGCAGAATTCAGTTTACACGTTTTCTTCTTCGCTTCATCTTAAAACACAACGGGTTATTTGATAAATACATGACTGAAATAAAGATTCGTTCTTAACTGTTTCAGAAATTTGGTTACTGATTTGTTGCATCCTTCCCTAAAACTCATTCCCTAGATACTGTGAATATTTTTAATGGACTTCTGTCGTGTTTCCAAGTTGCTAAGTGAACATCTTTCAGATGTTCATGATACAGTGTCCTAGCAATGTCACTGCAGATATCCATTGTATGTCTTCTGTGTAGAGTGATAATCATAATCATTTTTCTTTGTTATGTGAACTGCAAAAAGCATTAATTATGAGCTATGTGATGGCATTTCTTTTTTGAAGAATGATGTGATAGAAAGAATCCCGCGCTGGAAAACAGGCAAATGGTTCTGGTCTAAAAATTTCACATGACTCTTAACTTATTCCTCCATTTATTATTCAATAGTCTTTTGAAGGACTGTCTTACTTTTTCGATCCAACCCACCTGAATACCAGATGAATGTGTAATTTCTAAAAAAGACTTGATAGGGAAGTTTTTTGGCTCTGTAGCTACTCTGCTACCTTACTCATTATTCCCCCTGTGATGTTTTCAGTGGATTTTTTGAGAATGAGCCTTTTTTGCCATGGTTTGGCATCGCTTAAGATGGTTTTTATAATCTCTTCTGTATATTCTCTTTAATTACCAATTATTACAGTTAAAATTTCAAGAACAGGTTTCAAGCTGTTAAAAAGCATACTTCATTTGCTTTAGTTTAAACAAAGTTAAATTTATTTCTTCTGTATTGTGTTTACTACATTTAGTGAACCATATAGTTCAGATTGCATGGGGACATTTATTACTCTTAAATCACTGGCTTAAACCGTAGCATGAAAATAATTAAAATACAAGCAACTCAACCCTTTAATAGACTCTCAGAGCCAATTTCTAACCTCAGCTGTATTGTTATAAATCAGGTGTAACTCCATTAGCTGTATTAGCACCATTGTAACCAATATCAAGTCACGTACCCAAACGTGAGTGCTAACCCCAAGTTTTGCTGCCTGCAAGATCTTAATCTATGTGACTTCCTATTTTAGATAATAGATATATTAATATAAATACTTGCAATCAAATAGAAAATTGCTGTAGACACTTACACAGCCACAAGCTTTATTTGTAAACTTGGCAATCACAAATAGGAACCTTTTCTACAAAGAACTAAGTTGAATTTAAAGATAAAACCCCTAGAAGCAGGATCTAGAAAATTCTTACAGAGCAATTGTCTCCTTTGGAATGTGTCAATATTTCAGGGCCTTGGAATGCCACACAAGACTGTAGACTTGCAGATTTCGTTCTGTCAAGGAATGATTTGAAATCAGACAATTTTTGGATGTTGATCTGTATATTCTCAATTTGGACAACATGCAGGGAGCTCATTGTTTTGAACTGTAGATCCAAGTGTTGTCTCCTTAGAGTCAGATCAAAGCTGGTACTTCAGTTCTCTTCTTCATGGATCTGCATCAAAAGTCTGTACCTTGAGTCCGTCTCTAGCTAGAAACATAAATATTGATCATAAGGACATATATTTGATTATTTGATGTGAAGTCTGATGGAAAGTGATAGCTCAAGAAAATCAGTAAGCATGCATTAGCTTGAGTAAAAAAAAATCTGCAGAAGCTTAAGACCTGATTAAAACTGTTATTTCTAGCCTTTACTTACTAAAAGATGCTGATTCATTGATTAAATTGAGGCTTCACCCCTTTAGCTGTGTCAAAATTTGCGTGGATCCTTGAGGTTTATGTACAGTCATACTTTTTCTTATGAAGTATGGAACTAGGAAGTCACCTTGATTTATTCTGTTCACATATCTATGTTTGCAAGAGACAAAGGGAGTTAATTTCATACTGAAGAGAAATCATCATGACCATATGCAACTGATAACTCATATTGCAGCTACAGTTCTACCAGTGCCCTCAGTGTTAATTTAATTTTAGGCTTCTATCATTTATTTTAAAGTTCTTGTCCTTTCCAGAACATCTGACATTTCAACATTTCTGTTTGTCTCAAGTTAGAAGAGAAAAACCGAGCCCTTTACAAAACAGAGATCTTAAATTATTTCTGCAAGTTGGAAGGACAAAGAATTCATTTCAGTGTTTTGTTTTCATTTGTTTATCTGATGTGAAATACTTTGATTGAAGTCATTGCAACATAAAATTGTATTTTCCCAAAGGGACGTTTCATAGTAACTGTAGTATAGGAACAAAATTCCTTATTTCTCCATGGTAAGTCACATTCCCTGACTGGGTTGTATTGCTACCCTGAACTAGATAGCCTGACCACACAGAAACTGCACTTCAACAGATATACTTCTCAAGGAAGTTGGCCAAATGGAGTAGAGTGGGAATTGAAAGTAAAACCTTCCTTCATCCAAGAGAAGTGAAACTCTGGTTAAAGTTCTATTGAGATAATTCAAAATAAGTATTTCATGTCATTTCTCAAAGGAAAACAGAATAATTGCAGTAATAGTAAAATGTCAGTAAGGAAGGTTCCAGTACTTTAGAAGTCTCATTTAACACTAGGACAGCCTTTTAAATGAAAAATTCTTAAATGATTGCAAAATACAAGTTCTGCATGGGGCCATAGCACTTGATACATCTGTACAATCTGCCATTTTGTGTGCTTGTGAATGGTTGATAAAGTTGCCAAGAAGATTAACTAATCTTCAGAGTTAAGTGTAAGAAAAAGAATGTAAATGCTGAGACTAATTACTGTACTGTAATTAGTATAATAGTTTGATCTGACAGGATATGGACTGATTGGCAGATAGCAAATGGCTCTGTATTTATTTTATTAGCTATTCTTTGGGCAAAAAGTTAAAGTGGATTTCATATCCTTAGTTATTTTCAATATAACTCTTGTTCATCTCCATGTAATCCGGGATGATTATTATGTTCGAATTCAATCTGAATACCAGATCTAAATACATAACCCGTATGTGTTAAATTTTGTTTGCCATGCTTAGATGTTTGAGTTTGAAAAGCTAACAAACAAGCTTTGTAAACTGACCTCTCTGTTCTAATTGAAAGTATTTGTCCATTAATTATTAGACATTTTGGTTTACACCAAGCTCTCTGGATAGATCTGACTTGAAATAATGTTTTTGGCATATATTCAATTCCAGCAAATCAAATATCCTTGGAAGGCAGCTGTTACACACTCCTAAATCCCATTAATGTAGTGCTTGAAGTTTAGGATTAAATTGTAATGGTTGGAAACCTGTAAACCCAACAATTAGAGATTAATGAACAAATGCAGGTATCAAAATCCAGGGGTTCAAAACAGGCAGCAGCAACTCTAGGCATGAAGAGTGTCAGCTTGAAAGCCACAAACTGACCGTTCCTTTTTGCGGTGTACTTGCTGTGATGCACGGTTCACTAGGAACTTGGAAGGAGCATTCTGGGTTTTGAAAATCCCTGCTGAGTTGCAGGCCAACCGTGGAGGTTTTCTAAAACACTGGCAAAATTTCAAACAGTTGTTGGCCAGTGCTGACCAATTCTAGACAGCGAGGCAGCGTGGGTAGGGTCTGCCATGATTTTGTGATGAGTGTGTCAGACAACTTTGGGAGTGGCCGAGATATTTAGGGTGGGAGCACTTCTGTCACTGAACTTATATCCTTGATTTATTTCCCTTATGCCTAAATATTCATTGTATACAATTCTACCAGTGTAGTGTTTTAGCCCTTAAAAACTTAGATTAGTTTACCCAGATAACATCTTTTTCAGCAAGTGTAGTTTCAGAGAAGAATTGAGGCATAGACTGATGGCAATGTTGGAGATGCCTGGATCTGAGACCCAAAGAAAAAGGATGTGCTGAAACAGTTCTGAAATTCCCTCTTGTGCTTTAACCTAGCCTTACATAAAAGGCAGAGCCTCACCTGTTTTCCTGGAGCCCTTGAGGGACCACATGGCAAATATTACCTTACCTTCAGCAGCACAGCGTGGAACTGGCTGAGAGTCTGCTACAGCTGGTGAGCTCCCTGGAGGCTTCCACTCACTGCAGTATCTAGGGAAGCAACAGCACCCTGCAGAGCTGTAGTGTATATATAGATATGTATGTAGATTTAGCCTGGTTTATTTGATGAAAGAAACCTTCTGCCACAACATTTTCTGTGTTGCAAAAGATCCTAAACATTTAATAGAGAATTACATGGGTTCTAAGATACTTGCTCCTGCTATTGAAAAAATAGAGAAGATGAGAAAATTTAAAAATGTGTAGCACATTTCTGAAGCACCCCAAGTCTTTATTCCTGCATCTTGTTTTGGTTTTTACCATGCAGCAATTGACTCTGATAACTCATTCCAGCAGTGCTGGAGGAAAATGCTGGGTGAAAGAGCCTTTGGAGGTGTGTGAGAATGTGGAGCAGTTGTGCTCATGCAGTAGGTCTGGGTTTGAGATGGAAGAGGGACCACACTGCAGTCAGCATTTGCTAAACATTCCTTGACTTCTCCTAACCAAACCAGGCTTTGTGAAGAGGTGTGTGGAAGGGAGCAGGTGACAGCTTTCATCATTCTACCTTAACGTGAGCAGCAAACCAACAACTGTGCCTGGGGATTTCCTGCTCTTCAGTTCCAGAGCCTTCTTGTGAAGAACACACGGGACAATACTGTTCCTGTATTTTCACACTTTCAGCTGTTCCCTCCACTACTGCTATTTAGATGGTGAAACAAGAACTCAAAAACATGAGGAAAGATTTATCCCACCTTTTTTAACAGGAAATAGGATTTTAGTATGAAGCACAGGAGTATTCATATTGCATAGGATTTCTGGCAGATTTTTGTAACATTTGACCAGTTGGAGAAGAATTTTCTAAAACATAAATATGTAATATGAATTGTATGATTTTTCCATGATAATTTCCATTCAGATTAAGTGACAGAGCACAATTTGTATGTGCTGACCCTTCTTTTATTTGCGGCACTCTTAAAAATAAATGAATAAATATACAAATATTCAACTTCCTTATGCTCAGTGGATAACTTCATTGTGTTCTCTTTTTCTTTTCACAGCTTTTGAAGGAACTTATTGGTCCCACATTTTTCTCCAAAACCAGAAAGAATCTCTGCAAAGAAGTAAGTGTCTGACCTGGTATTTAATGTTTTCATTCAAGTGTGAGTGACAACTCTATTTAGCATCAAGTCCATATTGCAGAAGGCACTGTACAAACCACATAATAAAAACAAGTCTTTGCCTCAAGGAGCATATGTTTTGAAGCATTAAATTTTAGAAATTCTAAATGAAAACTTTGCACATAAAAAGATGGTAAAATGCGTTCTCTCTTGTGGTAAGTTTTAAACTAAATGGAAAATGTTTTAGTGTGCTGTGCTGTGGTTTTGATGCCTAAGGATAGAAACTGGGAGCAGTTTAATAGCCTTCCACATTTAGAACTATGCTATTGGGGTAATTTGTGTGGTATGTTTGATTTTCATTCCTATGTATTACTGCCTAAAATTATCTAAAAATTTAAGATATGGGTATTACATATATATTTTGATATTACAAAATCCAGGAAATGAAATAAAGCTCATTCTTAATATAGATAAGGTCTGTGAAAATGATTTTAAAGATTTCATGTTAAAACAAACTTATAAGCAAATGGGCAGTCAGAGTGTGGAATATTTCTTCCTCACCAGTATAGCCAGCAGCCAAAGGGAAGTCAGAGAATGGAGAGATCTCTGTTTCCACATTCAGCTGTGCCAGCTGCTGCCACACTTCTGGTAGTTTACCAGCAGTTTTCCCTTAACTGTAAAGAATGGCTTGTATGCATCCATCCAAATCTGTATGCCAAATTAACTCCAGCCTGGAGTAAATTTATGCTAGTCCTTCTGAGTCTGAGAAATACAAATAGTGAGGTAGTACTATCTTACTTGTGTAAAACAATGTGCCATGCCAAAGCAAAAAAAAAAAAGCATATTATAGCTTTAAAGTACTAGAAATATTAGCTATCAGGAAAGTCAATTATCATTAAAATGTTAACTCAAAATTTAATGGCAAATTTTGGCTGCAGTTATTGTGGCATTTTCTGCTACAAAGACATTTTGGTTCTCTTCAAAAGGATGGTGGACAAGCAGAAAACCTCAATAGCCTGACAGAATTCCCTGAACTGGAAATAATTGGAGACTGAGAGAATGTCTGTGGAAGTTTATATGCCTGACCTGAGGGTAGTCTTCCCTTGGGCAGTCTGTCCATGTCCATGACAAGAATGAATAAATGTCATCATGCTAACATGATATATTTTATGGGACATGATGTTCTTCTGCTACAGGATACAGAAGGCTATAGCCCATCAGAAAACACAAAATTTTCCAAGATCCTTTCTAAAATAAGTAAGGATATCAATCCTAATACTCTGATTTTTTTCCCTATCCTATTCTATTTACAGACAATCTTCCTAGTAATTCATAATTTTAATGTTTTACACTAAAATATCATGCTTTACTTCTGCATACCATTAGAAAGCAATTCTCTGTGCTCCAAAGCTTGTTGCATATCTGTGGTTGAATGAAATTCTTTATCTAGTTTGAGGGAAACGTGGAGGTGTAGAACAAAAAGAATTATATAAAATGCATATTTATTATAATAAGAAGCATTTCTTTAGGCAGAAGAAACAGAGTGGCTTGAATTAGGTGAATATTCATTCAGTATAACCATGGAACATCTACATGAACATCATTGTAAAAGTAAAAATGGTTGAAGACTTCTGATCAGACAAAAAATTCCCAAATATTCAGGAACTCATCTCTGTCTGCTGTCCTTACAAGAGAAACAGTAGAGCACGAGTATAGACAAACTAAAAGAAAATCCCTAGGTATTATTTAATAAAAACTGAATCAAAAGACAAACACATAATCTAGATTTAAACTTCCTTGAGCTATTGACGTTCCCATTTGTTATTTTTCTTTGATAAGATTTAAATAAAAACTAATACAGAGACTGTGCTCCTGTATTTATTGAAAGAGGCACCTCTTGCACTCTGACCATTGTGCAGCCCTGGGTAATCATTCCTTGGCACACTCTGTGGTTTGGTGGTCAGTACCACTCAAGCACAGTATATTAAACTAGCTGGACTTGGGCATGGGGGATCCACAATAACAATCAGCCAATTCCTATTTTCCAGTCAGACCTTCAGGACAGAACAGAAGTTTGGAAGAGGAGTACTTTTTGCCAACAGGTAACAACTCATTGGGAAACAGTATTTTCTACATGACCTGGATAAAACCAGTAGCATTCTGTAGTCATTTGATCTCTCCTTTAGAGTTAAAAGAGATGTTTTGGCTTTAAAACAATAAATATAAATTGCATGTAGATTTTGATAAATTTACCTGATACTTTGTAACTCTAAGATATATTCTAAGGTACCTGAGCTTCCTATGATGCCATAAGCAAAAATAATTTAAAAATGAAAAGTAACAATCTAAGTCTGGAAATACAGAACTGAGGACATGGTTTTAGTTACTTCAGTGAAATTATCAGCTTTAGAGGGATGCTCAGATGCTCAGTTCAGATGCTGTAAGCAGGTGCAGAACTATCTAACAGCAAGTGCTGGAGTTGCATCTCTTTTTTTTAATGACTCATTTCCACATCTGAAAATTTATCTATTCAGATGAACATTTCAGATTACTTCTTAAAAATGAAAACTGATTAAAACATTGTGTATATTTATAAAATTGGCTGGAATTTGTCACACAAACACAGAGCCAAAAGAGTGTGGAATTACAGGTTGGGCTTTGAAGACTGTCTTTGGGTATCTGGTGATCTGACTGTGCAGTTAATCATGATACAGTAATGCTGTAGCTTGGTAAATGCTGTGCCTGAGATGTTAAAGCTCTGTCCAGAAGCAAGCTGTCACCTTTTCAAACAGATCTAGCAGACTGAAATAAGAAGATGAGGAGATTAAAGTGTTTTTCCCAAGCTAGGGAATTCTCATCTGCATACAATAAATGAGAATATTATTCTCACTCCTAATATAGTTTCATTTCCTCACTTGAGATTACAAAAGAAAAAAAACAAAAAAAAAATAGAGGGCTAGAATGTTGTTTACAGAACTAATCTGAGTAGAAACTTAATAGCTTGTCCTAGTATTTTTATTTGAAATGCTTATCAGAATGAGCAAATACACTTCTAGGAGACCTAAATCCATTTTTCTTTCTCTTTTATAGTTTTGAGCAAGGATTCCTGTTCTACATGGGGTGGAGGGCATTTTTCAACCTTTGATAAATACCAGTATGACTTCACTGGGACTTGCAACTACATCTTTGCAACTGTATGTGATGAGACCAGCCCAGATTTCAACATTCAGTTCCGTCGTGGGCTGGACAAAAGAATTGCAAGGATCATAATTGAGCTTGGACCTTCTGTCATCATTGTTGAGAAAGGCAGCATTTCTATCAGGAGTGTTGGGTAAGATTCTGCCTTGAATGGGGAGTGAATTGCTTAGAGAAGGCAGGGAGTTAGATAGCAGATGCACTAGTGACTGCTTTGTGTCAAAAATGAATTAACAGATTACTAAAGTTAGCACACCTAACTGGACTCTACTCCCATTGCTTCCCATCAAGCACTCAGTACAACATTCCCTTTATGGGTTTCTCTAATCTTGTCAGTTTTCTGTCATAACAATAATTCTCCTATTAACAGGCCATAGAATCTCTTCAGGATAATCAACATTATTTCTACCACACAAACTTCATTGTTACAAGTTCTTGAAATGCATAACTGTGCTCTAATAAAACCAAGCCAGGTGAAGAGGCTGAGTCCTGTGCAAACATTGTCAGCAGTAGAATCACTACTACAGCCCGTTTTCTGGTGATTCTTCTGTGAAACTGCTGATATGGATTTTCAATCAACAGAAATTTCCATGTGTTTTGAAATGTCACAGCTAAAAAGGAGAAAAAATTCTGTTTCACATTGCTGCAAGTACTCAGACTGTGTGTGTATCATATCCAGAATAAATAACTAATACCTGCACAATCTTGTTTTCTCTTCTTACCTTATTCCAGTGTCATTCAGTTGCCTTACACCAGCAATGGAATCCAAATAGCACCTTATGGGCGCAACATCCGCCTGGTGGCCAAGCTGATGGAGCTGGAGCTGGTTGTCATGTGGAACAATGATGACTACCTCATGGTTAGTAAAGTGTTCTCATAGAGCAGAGAAGAAAATCCTCACTGATTTTTCTGGAATGACAAGAACTCTTTGAACTTAATGGGTGCTTTTGCATGTATTTATTATTTCGATATTTATTCTTTTCCTGTTTTATCCATTCCTCTTGAAATAAACAACTTTGCATATTACTTTTAGTTGTAGCACTGGTGGTTAGCTAAAGCCACCAGTGCTGAAATTTGTGGATACTTTCACACATTTTGAACTTTCCTCAGGGTATTCCAGTAGCTGCAATGTTTTGCTGAAGAGATGTTGTTTAAAGTTGTGTAGAACTTAAGATTGTATGCCATAGTTTAGTCTTTTTATTTGGCTTCCCTGGGACATCTTTTGGTTTCAAACATTTTGGCTTCTACCAGTTTTTGTTTCTTTCCTTTTTTTGAATCTTTGCAGGTTTTCCCTCCAAAATCCCCAATACATCATCTCAGTGTGATTTGTGATGTTGTTGCCACAAAAGACACTGAATTCTAAATTGATAAGTTTGCTAACACAAGGAGATTCATGTGTAATACAGTGTCTGAGAGATTTGTCAGCAGTATTATCACATAGATAAGAGAAAATGCTACTGTGATGGGTTAATTTGACTATACAAAGAATAGAATTTTATTTCTTCTGATCTAAGATTTTCATAATTCCTTGTTTGTAGCCAGTAGTAAAACTACCATTTTAGTCTGCAGAGCAGTAAAGAACTGAATAGCCTTCTTCTGAAAACAGATTTTCTTCCTCTAACCTTAAGTTTCTTAAGAGAAGAAACCTGAAATTCGTGCTCTGTCAACAAAAATATTAACAAGGATTCAGCATTATTTTCTTTTGGTTTTTTTTTTCCTGTCTCCTTAGAATATTATCCCCCCTCAATTCCCTGTGTCTTCAGATCTTGTTCTTCTTTAAATGCTAATTTTAAAAAAAATCACTATGTGCCTATAGGGAAAAGATGTCACTGCCTACAAAACTCTCCTTTCAAAAAAGTCACTGAAATTAATGAGAAGAATCACTTTTAATTGGGTGCTTGAACTGAATTTGTTTGAGAAGGGTAATGCTGTAGAGATAATTTTACTTAGGGTGTTCCTTTTAAATGTTTTGCTTTATTTTATTTTAGGTTTTGGCTGAAAAAAAATACATGGGGAAGACCTGTGGAATGTGTGGGAACTATGATGGTTATGAATTGAATGAATTTGTGCGTGAAGGTAAGAAATAGGGACATTTCAGACAGAAGAACAAGTTAAAGTGAGTCAGGGTGAAAACTGAATACTGTGATGGCATTGCTGTGTTTCAGAGTTGAGTAAAGCAGTCCCATGGGGCACCAACACACTCTCCTATGATTATGCTACACTCTGTTATCTGCTATGAGCATAATGTAATGGGTTCCTCACAGGACAAGGACTCTTATCTTTTAGAAACAGGTGGGAAGGATTGCACTCTTCTACCTTTCATGAGAGGCAGTTCTTCTCATCGGGGAGATTAACTAGCAGGACATTTAACAGTCAAAAGAGTAGAATCTGAGTTTTGCTGCATCACAGCAACAAGTAAACAAATCAATGCAGTGCTTTTCCTGACGAATTATAACCCTTCCATTTCCAGGTAAATTGCTGGATACGTATAAATTTGCTGCATTACAAAAAATGGATGATCCATCAGAGATCTGCCTGTCCGAGGAGATACCGATTTCCACTGTTCCTCACAAAAAATATGTAAGAAAGATCTTCTTGGCTTCTCTGCAGCATGATTCTTAGCAGGGGGAGCAAGATAGATAGAAATCAGCAACAGAGAGGCAGTGGTTTCATAATGATTTCCATGAAAACAGGCAAAGTCAACATCTCTATAGCATGACATGAGAAAGGAGTTCTTTGCATTAAAATACATTTTAATAACGGCCCACAGATGTTTTTTAAGGCTAGAGATTTAAATCACTCATAAAAGCTCACAGCTTTCTGGAATTCCATGCAGGTGATCACAGGAAATTCATGGAAACCAGTGAAGCTTTAAGAACTTTTTATCTAACAGCCAGAGACCTGACACTATAAGATGTGCAGATCTGAAGATACTCAGAATACCTAAAACATATTGTCAGATAATAGCACTGATAACAGGGACAATCACTATCAACTGCTGTCACTTACAGTTCCAAATGAAAACAAAATTAGTGTGCCTGAGAACCTGAGAAGTACTACGGACCTTACACTGCAGAAGGCAGCATGATGGGCAACACAAACATGCAGGCAACAGAAATGCACCAAGCATGTGCTCGAAGAGGAATGAATTTTGTGATCTTCACACCTGGGATGTTTGTCATGGAACTGAATTGCCATGAGACAGCACATTTCTTGTGTGTAATGTTCTCAGCCATTTTTAGGAGGCTTGATGGCACAGAAAGGGACTTAAACAAAATGAGAAGTGGAATTACTTCAATATATCAACTTCTTTCTTTTGTACAATGGACTTATTTTCCCTTCTATCTGTGAATTTCTCATGCATTTTAAATCAAATACAAATTATTAAACTGTAGGCAGAAAGCAAACAAACCAACAAGGAAATTATAACTTGCAGCATTATTCCTTTGTGGTTTTCATATGAAGGAAACAACACCAGGAACAATTTTCTTTCTCTTTTTATTTAGGCCATGATCTGCTCTCAGCTACTTAATCTGGTGTCACCAACCTGCAGTGTGCCCAAGGATGGGTTTATCATTCGTTGCCAACTTGATATGCAGGACTGCAGTGAGCCAGGACAAAACAACTGCACTTGCTCTACACTGTCAGAGTATTCCAGGCAGTGTGCTATGTCCCACCAAATGGTGTTCAACTGGAGAACTGAAAACTTCTGCTGTATGTTCAAGTGGTTTGTTGTGAGAGTCTGTGCTTAACTTTTCTGTGCCTTAAATAGAGGGATAATGATAAATAACCGGAATATAAAACAACTGATTAAAAAAAGTCTCTACTGTCTTTAATCAAACCAATTATTTTCTACAGAGAACAGTGGTCTTTGATAAAGCTGTAAGAAGGAGAGCTGGGAAACCTTAAAGGAGAAGGAAGCTCAAAACAGTTCCTATGTCTAGATCAGTGACAATAAAACAGAAACATCCACCAAGTGAAAACTGCTTAATTTCTCAAACTTGTAATGGGAGGCTGCTTGCTCTAAGCACAGTTTTCTTATTACTGTACTCGGCAAATTAGTCAGTGAAGAGAGAGCACTTTTAAATAGCCCCTTTGAAGTCTTTGAACCTTTTTGCTAACAATTGCCATAGCTCCTTTTATTCACAGATGATTTTCAGTAGTCCTTTTTCAGATGGTCAGCCTTCTTAATTTCAATGACTGATTGGAAGTAAAACCTTGAAATACTACAGAAAATCTGATCTGTGGTACTTCATTATGCTGCAATATGGCCTGTTTTCAGAAGCTTGAAGAATAGCAAAAATGTTTTCAATTTTTTGGGCAAGAAAAATGAGAAAAAAGCCAGAGTGAATATATGATGGTAACAAAGAATGTTCAGATGATTAAATGATTATTGAGGCAGGATAAAAGAATGTTAGTGTCAGAAGGTCTTTCCCTTGCTAGGTAATAGGTGAAACATTCTTCTACGTTTACACTTTAAAAATATTAACACGCCCACTGTTTGTTGCAGCTGTGGGAAAATGTTCTGCGAACCAAATCTATGAGGAATGTGGTTCTCCGTGTATTAAAACCTGTTCCAACCCAGAGTACAGCTGTTCCAGTCACTGTACCTATGGTTGCTTTTGTCCAGAAGGTATCAGTTCATCATATTCTTAATGGATCACACAAATGTTTTTCTTGCACATATCCAGTCAAGTGGAATAGACTGCTTAATAATGAACTAGCTGTGCATTTCAGGGCATTGTGCTGCTGGAACTGCCCTTTCTCAGGTAACATAATGTAACTGGAGTCTTGAGTAATTGTGGTCCTTAAAGATAGTTGGTCACTCTTTGCAAGAACAAAACTATGAAAACATTTTCCTCACAAGACCATGATTTGTGATGGAATAAGATATGCCACCTGCTTAAGGTTCTTTACTAAAATATACATTGATCAGGCACCAGGAAGAGGTAGCATACCTCAGAGGATTTCTGCAATATTATGGGCATTTTGTAAATTCCCTTTAAAATAGTTCAAGATGAACTCACTACAGAAATCGTGATTATTACTGTCATTTGCATTTCAAAACAGGACAATTGACTGCACTTTCATGTGACAAAGTAGCCAAAAGCTTTTGTCACTTGTGAAGAGCCAGTTTTATTTTAATTAGGAGAAAATTTCCTGTGTGTTACGTCTCCAAGTATGGGTGCTGGCTGTGCAAGACTAGCATTCTCAGGCTAATTTCAGAAAGCACTCAAGCCATAATAACTGTAGTGCTAAGTGAGGATGGGGAAAAATATTTTGTTTATCTTCTTTGGCAGGAACTGTTCTTGATGATATCTCGAAGAACCGGACTTGTGTTCACATTAGCCAGTGTCCATGTACACTGAATGGGAAAACATATGCTCCTGGTGAGACAATGAAAGCAGCTTGTAGGACCTGGTGAGTAGCAACAGGTACTTCCATGAGGGAATGAGAGTACCTTTACCAGATAATTGGAAAATTTTGCCTAACAGCACCTATCACAATGCGAGAAAGTTTACTGACAATCCAAAAGTTCAGCAACTTTGAATTAAGATGAGCAACTCCAACTGATATCCACAGACAAAGAAAATCAAAGCATAAGGAGAAAAGTGATAAAAATTACATGTTCCACTACTAGGAAGCAGCTGAGTTTTCAGAGTGTGAAGAAAAGAATAACCTTACACAGAATTTCTTGTTTTCTGCAGTAAATGTGTGATGGGTCAGTGGAACTGCAAAGACTTGCCCTGCCCTGGAAGGTGTTCACTGGAAGGAGGCTCCTTTGTCACCACGTTTGATTCGAGGCCGTACAGATTCCATGGGGTTTGCACTTATGTTCTTATGAAGGTAATTTCCTGCAGTCTAGAAACACAAAATATCAAATGGACATATTTTAGTCTGTCTTTGGTTTCCTACTGGAATATGAATGGAGGACTTCATAAGATACACATTTATTCTGAATCATTATTATACTGACAAAGGTTTATCTTTTTACTTCTCTTTTCTGTTTCCCTCCAGAGTTCCAGCCTGCCACACAATGGAACCTTAATGGCTGTATATGAAAAGACTGGTTATTCTCATTCTGAGACATCACTTAGTGCTATAATTTACCAATCTGCAAAGGTAGGTATTCCCTCCACAGGTTTCATCCAGCATTTCATCACTAGATTAGCAAAATAAGCGCTCAAAGTCATTGCTAGTAGACTGAGCTTAAAAATTATGGGGAATAAATACTGAAGATATGTTTCTGCTCATGTATACACAGTAAAGATCTCAGTTGCTACATCAACTCAGGAGGGTATTTTCAGAGTAAAAACTAAAAGCAGCATGATATACTGTGAGAAAATGTTTGAATTAATTTTTTTCTTTTACATAGATCATTGAAAATATAGTTGCCTAACTTAACATTTAAATGCCAGCTGTAAAGATAATTACTTCTGGTTCCATTTCCTCTTCTTACAGGACAAAATAGTGATTTCTCAGAATGATCTCCTTACTGATGATGATGAACTTAAGCGGCTGCCTTACAGATCAGGTAAAAAAGGGGAATATAAGATATATCCAAATTAAATTAAATGTCTGTTTTTATACAACGCAGCATCTTCTGCAGTCCTTCAATTGCTAATACCAGGGGTTTTGGGGGAAGGTTCAAGTCTTTCCTGCTGCATCTGTTCCTCTGTGGAGAGTTGTGTGTGGGAGAAGAGATGTAGACAGAGTGCTAGATCACTTATATATGTGTTAAAATCGTTACCTTGCAGTATCACCAGCCTCTCTATTTTTAAACGTGCTTGTTCCTTCAGGAGACATCACCGTCTTCAGGCAGTCCTCCATGTACGTTCAGATGCATACCAACTTCGGGCTGGAACTTGCAGTTCAGACATCACCTGTGTTCCAGGCCTATGTGAAAGTTGGATCACAGTTCAAAGGCAGAACACTAGGTAACTAATCTAGTCCCCTTGCAAAGGAGAAAATGTAGGGAGTATAATTTTGAAAACTTAGTGTTCAGCTTTCAAGAAATAAATTTTTTTCTCAGAAAAACCTAACAGACCGTACACTGGAAAACTGATGTGCTAAGAACTGTTTTTTTGCTAATAACTTTAAAACCAATCAAAGAAATCAGAGGTGTTACATTTTTCATACATAATACAATGTTGTTCTGTATTTTATGTGTGCCTTTTTCACTATGTGCTTTACTACACAATAAAGGGAGCAACAAATAAGTCTATGTGGTCTCTGCATCTTGTAGCACACAGTTCTTTGAATGTAGTGCACGACCACTGTAAACACAATGTGCCTAAGAATTTAAAAGCTTCTCAGCTGGTAATCACCTAATGGAGATGTTTATTGCACAGGAACATTAGCCACACAGGCATATTTTGCATTCTGGTTATGGGGAATTACAGAGCTTTTATGGGGAATTGTAGCTTTTACAAAAGGCTAAATGCATATTCTTTGTCATTATGCATTTAATATACATAAGAAAACATGCAGCTTCAAAAGTGTTTCATGGCCTTTCTCTTTTACATTATTTAAAACCATTCTTTTCTAAAAACAAGACAGAAACTTCTTTATGATTTTGTCATTGATTAGAAGCTGCTGTTCTTAACTTCAGGAGGCAGAGGCTCAGTGACTGAATGTGTACATAATCAAGATTCTCTGGCTACTTTTCCTGAGTATTCATAGACACTCTATGTAGAGCTTTTGAATCAATTTTCTCACTGTTATAGAATAAAGCATAGGCCACTGTGCACACATTCTTTAATTTTGAGCCATCTCTTGCGTTTCTGATGTTGTCAGGTTTGTGTGGCAATTACAATGGAGACACTACAGATGACTTCATGACTAGCATGGATATCACTGAAGGAACAGCCTCCTTGTTTGTAGATTCCTGGAGGGCAGGAAATTGCCATCCTGCCTTAGAGAGAGAGACTGACCCTTGTGCTTTGAGCCAACTGAACAGTAAGTAGATGATGCTGTGGTAAGTGGTCACTCCAGCTGGCTTTGTCAGACACTTCCATAAGCCCATACCAGGGAAATGAGAGGGTTGGACAGAAGCAGAGACTGAGAGGACTGAACATCACAAATTCTGTCACCAACAAGCCATTTCTGCTTTCTAGAATGCATATCAAGTGAGAGCTCATCAGATCCCATTCTAGAAATCTGGGATTGAGATGATGAACGAGAGGAGTTTGATCTCTCTAGTGAAACTGCAATGTCCACGATTGTCTTAGGCTTGCTCAGCAGTACTGACACTGAAATCCAGGCTTCCCAAGTCTCTACTGTTATTGGTCTTAAAAAAAAAACAAGGTGAAAAAAAAGTTCTACTGAGCTGCTTGTACAAGAATAGAATCTAAAAGCTAACAAGCTAAGAAGTTGTCCTGTTGTTCAATTCATCATTGCCAAAAGTTCACCTAAAATAACAGATTTTTAAAGAATTTTCTTTTCACTTTTTTCCCCTAATCTTCCCTTTTTAATGTTTATTGTTTACTTCCATTAGAAATATCTGCTGAGACTCATTGCTCCATTCTTACCAAGAAGGGTACAGTGTTTGAGAAGTGCCATGCTGTGGTGAACCCTATTCCTTTCTACAAGGTAGGAAGTTATGATGGATGTTGGGCAGAGGGAGTCCAAATATAAACCAGCTTGGACTCATATGCAGTGTCCCACGCATTGAATCAGCAATACAGAGAAGCTTGGGAACAGGTGTGCTTTTGAAAATTATGTTTCCAACACACTGAAAATCCATTTGGTCTCAGGCACCAGTCCCATCCCTGTGAATCAGAAAATATTTTTGCTCATGCTGCTGTTGTCCATGACAACAACTTTGATTGTGCAAAGTATTGATTTTACCATGTGCATAATTGAGCTCAATGTATTTGCCAATCTACACAAAACATTTTGAAAATAAGCAGCAAATAAACAAAGGCATTTTTTAGGTACTAAGTATATTTTATTTACATCATCAGGGCAGTTATTCAGATATTTTACATCTGTTTTAGTTATGCAATTATATGTATCTTGTATGACTTAGTTCTGCAATTCAACATAGAATCATAATGGTTGGAAAACATCTTTGAGATAATTGAGTCCAACTATAATTACAACAATGCCAAGTCCACCACTAAACCACGTCCCTAAATGTCACATCTTTCAAATACCTCCAGGGCTTAGCACTTCCAAATGTGTGCTCCCCAGTAACAAAGTACTCTCTGTGTGTTGTGTTTCAGAGATGTGTCTACCAGGCCTGTAATTATGAAGAGACCTTTCCTTATATTTGTTCTGCTCTGGGATCATATGCACGAGCATGCAGTTCCATGGGTTTAATCCTTGAGAACTGGAGGAGCAGTATGGACAATTGCAGTAAGTACCTGAACCAACTCTTACTGCTCTGCCATCAGATGAGGAATGAGGAAATAGTGATCAGAAAGAAGAGCTGAAATTGGATAACCAATGTCCAGCTGTTGGACACCCTTCTAGTGTCTGTCCCAACAGGATTGATATTTCAAGACTATATGAAAAAGATTACTCATATGCTTAAAGGTGAGCATGTGAATGCTTCCAGGACTTGATAATTAAGGTGAAGAATAGACAGAAAAATAAAGCTATCCTGTAAAATGAGAAAAAAATAGGGAAAACTGACTGCAAGTCTTATTTTATTGTTTTGCAACTCAGACATAGGCACAGGTTTCACAGTTGCTCAAAAATACATTGATATTTCTACTAAGCTTCTCTTTGCATTATTAAATTCCAAGATACACAGAGAAGCAGCAAGATATTTTACCTCCATGAAGCTTCTGAACAGCTGCATAGTTTAGTGTTAAGTCTTGGTCTGCAATAGGTTTTGCTAGAGCTCCACATCCACAGGAAGAGAAGCAACAGGAAGCATTAAGCATTGAAGCTGTTGACACAAAATAAGCTGCACATTATGAGCACAAGGACATTATCTTTCACAAGGAAGAGGATCAGTAAATTCAGTTTAACATACACTATTGTCTTGTTTTATAGCCATTACTTGCACTGGCAATCAAACATTCAGCTACAACACTCAGGCATGTGACAGGACATGCTTGTCATTGTCCAACCGGGCCCTGGAATGCCATCCAACTGACATTCCTGTTGAAGGCTGCCAGTGTCCTAAAGGAATGTACCTGAACCACAAGAACGAGTGTGTTCGTAAATCTCATTGTCCCTGCTACTTAGAGGACAGAAAGTACATCCTGCCTGACCAGTCAACAATAACTGGTGGGATCACCTGGTAAGTGTCAAGTTTAAAGGTGAACAAATTGAAAATGGAGGCAAGGGGTCTTCATGTGGCTCTGTCAGGGGTGAACTGCAGTAAGCAGATAAGCACCACACAGCCACTTAATCACTCCAGCAGGATGTGAGAGAGAATCAGAAGGACAACAGCAACAAACTTTATGGGTAGAGATACAGACACTTTACTAAATTTCTTTATTAATAATAAACAAAAAGCTTATTTAATAAGGAAATTAGCATGAATAATCAAAGCTAAGTAAGGAATTGATTCAGAACCTCCTGTTCAGCAGGCAGCCATTCAGACATTTCCAGAAAGCACAAATTTGCCATGCATAATGGTTTGTTAGGAAGACAAGTGCTGTGACTCTGAACATCTCTCCTTCCTTCTTTATCTGAGCTTTTATTGCTGAGCTTGATGTGGTACAGTATGGAATCTCTGTCTGGTCAGTGGGGTCAGCTGTCCTGGCTGTGTTCCATCCCAGCTTCCACACTCAGCCTCCTCTCTGGCACAACACGAGGAGCAAGAATGCTGGGACAGTGTTCAGCACCAGCTAAAACAACATTGTGTTATCACAGCTAAAACAACATTGTGTTATCAACACTGCTTTGGTCACAAATCCAAAACATAGCACCACTGAGCTGCTGCAAAGAAAATTAACTCCATTCCAGCACAAACCAATATATTCTCCTTTATTTTTAATAACATAAATTTTCTTTTTTCGCCCTTTTCTAAACTACAGTTATTCTGAACAGAAAGCATTTGATTTACCTTCAGCTTGGAAATGTTACAGAGAAAAATAGAAAATAATAGCTAAGATCTGATTATTTCTACTAAGAGATTTTGTCACCAGCATTTAGACAGCTGTATTCGAACTTCTGTAATGACTTTATAGGCCATCCTCATAGTGACAATTGCCTAATAGTGGTAATAGCCTACTATTCACTTTCCAAACTGATGTTACTGTATAATACAAAAAGTGAAGAGACAAGTTGACTCATACTCCACTTCAAAGGATGGGAAGGAGGTAGTAACATGACTGAAACATTTCTAATAAAACAATTTTGCAAAACATCGTAATTTCTTCCTTAGAAGAGGTTTTCATTGATTTTTTTTTTTTCTCCCTAGCTACTGTGTTAATGGGAGGCTAAGTTGCACAGGCAAACCTCAAAATCCTGCAGGTATGGGTCTGATATTGGTTACTTAGAAACATTTTTTTTTCCCCCATATGTTGTAAAATTACTACTTCGCTGTTGTCTTTTATGGTAATTTCTCTTCAATGTTCGTTTTTCTTCCTTTTTCCTAGAAAGCTGCAAAGCTCCTAAGAAATACATATCATGTTCTGACAATTTAGAAAACAAGTATGGAGCTGCATGTGCCCCTACCTGTCAGATGCTGGCTACTGGAATTGAATGTGTGAGTTTCACAGCTCTGGGATATTTATCTTTTTGAGAGAGGTAGAATGTTCTGGCTGTTACTTAGACCTGGACTGCATTCCTTCTAGTGAAATTAAAGGAATTATTTTATCTAACATGATACAGTTAATATCAGGCTGTAGACACAAAAATTGTACATATATTTAAGAACTGATTAAAGAAATTAATTATATGAATGAATGAATTAAATTCAATTAAAAGAATAGAATAAAAGTCCATTAAGGATTCTTAACTACATGGCTATTGTCTCTGGCTCAGGTACTCCATAAGCTGTGGCTCCATGCCAGTGGAATTATGGGATTTATGCTTCCTATTCTGTTTTTTCTCAACTCTCTGCTGCTCTTGTTCACAGAATGCAGGAGATCTGGGCTGTCCTGATAGGGTTTTCTTATATTGAGGAAACAGACTAATTGGAAGAATTGTAATAAGCTTCCTTGATATGAAGAATATTCTGTTGCACAGTTTTTGAAAGACTGGTAGTGATGGATGATAAATTTTTCAGAGTCTTCAGGTACATTTAGTATCTGTAACAAGTTTATGTTACAGCTTCAGTGAAACTAGTTCAACTGACAGCATGTCAGTACAAGGAACATCACAAATCTAAAATCAAGCCAAAACAGAACTTAGCACAGGTCCACTCTTGACACCATTCGCATCCAGGGTAAAATGCATCTCACATTCTTTTCTTTTTGTTTTGCAATCTGTTGACCTTTCCCAGATACCCACCAAGTGTGAATCAGGCTGTGTCTGTGCTGATGGCCTCTATGAAAATCTCGATGGCAGGTGTGTGCCAGCTGAGGAGTGTCCCTGTGAATATGGTGGCCTTGCTTATGGCAGAGGTGAACAAATCCAGACTGAATGTGAGATCTGGTAAGAATCACAGAGTTTTTCATTGCAGATCCTCTGTTTCACTGAAGTGTACAGCCACATAAAAAGAAGTGTTTAACTGACAGGAGAGTAAGAAATGGCAGCAGCTGTAAGGAAGAAATACCATTGCAGAGTGCAGGGATTAACAGAGAGAGAAGCTTAACATTTGACAATACATGTAGAGATAAGAGTCACTGTACCAGCTTCAGGGATCATTTCTGCCTTATGTATATTCAGGAATAAAGATATCCAGGAGGGCTTGTGACTATAAATTATATAAAGTTAAGGATTATTAATAGCACCACCTAAATAAAGAAGAGGGCACAATCTTTCTTCTTTTGTGTAGATAAAAACAACCACCCCCAAAAACATTCCCATCTCTTTAGCAGCATTCTCAAAGTACTTTATTCCTTTTCCAGTTACTAATCTATTACTAAAAAAATACCACCACTCCCCAAACTAACAAAGCAGTGACTTCTGATCTCATTAAGAGCAAAAGTAAATGGGTTTTATATACTATTTCTTTCATGGAAAAAAACCACAAGAATTTTTTAAAGTTTCTTCTTTATTATGAGTTTATTTTCAAGGTAGTCCATAAATTTTAATTATGGTTCTTATATTAGCTCTAATTTGGTCTCTGTGTACATAAGCCAATTAATTGAACATGTTATTGATAGAAGTGGATGTATATGAAAAGAAGCAGGTAAAGATGGCATTTCTTTGAAATTTGAGTGTGGTTTCTCTTCTCACTCCCAGCACTTGCATGAAAGGCAAATGGAAATGTGTTCAGAAAACAAGGTGTTCCTCCACCTGTAATCTGTATGGAGAAGGCCACATCACCACCTTTGATGGACAGCGTTTTGTGTTTGATGGCAACTGTGAATACATATTAGCTATGGTAACCTGCTTCCTCCTGGTCATTTCAGCAGCATCTCAGCATCAAGAAATAGCTGGATTTAAGTGACTAATGAAAATATGCTAGGATGCTTCAACAAATAGTACAGCAGCATTTTGAATCTTTATAACCACTTACTGAGTTTCTATATATTATGTTTATTTCAATACTTAGAATGAAAATATTTTACTTCTAAAAAACCATCTTTTCCATGCAATTATAACCAATTTTAGATTTTTTAATAATATGTTTAAATAGTCATTGTATTCTGTACCAGACAAATGTCTTCTAGGGAGATTATGTCAGTTTGACCAGCAAAGCAGAGGTCATCACCTCCCAAAACAAACAGAATTAGTTGTGACATTTGAAGCATCCTGTATTTTCTTACATTTTTATGTTTTAACTTGGAAGATGACTTCAGGCACAGTCTCTCTTAAGCTTTTGTGCTTCTTCTGGTTTGTTTTGATTTTTTTTTTAGGATGGCTGCAGTGTTAACAGACCCATTTCTTCTTTCAAAATTGTTACTGAGAATGTCATCTGTGGGAAATCAGGAGTTACATGCTCCAGATCCATCAGCATTTACCTTGGGGTAAGATCATCTTTCTGCCATTATCCAGCTGAATAGATTTTAAGACCAGGTATTCTTCATTTTTGGAAGCTTTAGCTGTATCTTAGAAAAGAAGTCTTCCAAGTGAAATTATGTGGTAAACCTAGAGCCTTGGTTTCAGTAGGAAATGCCATTGTTATTTGTTTGGGATTTTTTTTAATTCTCATGTTGTGTTTCATTTTCCAAGACTCTTGTCTGTGTAGAAGCCAGGAAATTTTGAAGTTTACTCTGCAGTGAATTGCTCAATCAAAAGATACTGATTTCCTGCTGTAGTATCACAGCATCTGAACTTCAGCAAGGAAAATACTGAAACTTGATAAGTTATAGCTTTCACATACATTTTCTTCCAGAATCTGACAATCATACTGAGAGATGAAACCTTTGCTATTTCTGGAGAAAATCCTGGTGTACAATACAAAGTGAAAAAGAATGCCCTTCACCTGATGTTTGATATTATTATCCCAGGAAAATACAATATGACCCTTATTTGGAATAAGCACATGAACTTCTTCATCAAGATCTCTAGAGAAACACAGGTATTGCAGAATAACTTCCTTAAAGTGTTCTTCAGTTCAGATTGAACTGCACATTTGGTCGCTGCTGCCTTGAACCTCTGTGATGGCAAAGGTTTTCCAGAAATGCTACTGGTAATTAATTTTTATCATTATCATCTCCAAAACAGCAGAGAACTTGGCAAGAGGCTGACTTGTAAGGGATTTCTGTACTGGATTCAATAATTTCAGTGATTCATTTTGAGCTAAGTTTTTGTAATTTATGCAACTGCACCTTTGAGTTTGATCTCTAAATGAGGATTGTTTACACTTTAGAAGAGAAATCAATGCACAAGACACTGAGAATGTGCGAGAGAGTATTTGTAGATTGCATTCTCTCCTAAAGCACAGGAAACTGTCAGTAATGGAAAGGGAAGGTGAGAATTGTAACTTGCTGAAGTGATATTGGTGCTTTCATTGAATCTAGGAAACGATCTGTGGTTTGTGTGGGAACTATAATGGCAACATGAAGGATGACTTTGAAACTCGAAGCAAGTACGTGGCATCAAACGAGTTGGAATTTGTCAACTCTTGGAAAGAGAATCCTCTCTGTGGGGATGTGTACTTTGTAGTGGACCCCTGTAGCAAGAACCCTTATCGTAAAGCATGGGCAGAAAAGACATGTTCCATCATCAACAGCCCCGTTTTCTCTGCCTGTCACAATAAGGTAAGAATTTATTTGCTCTTAATCTGTGTTCTTCCAAATGCTCACACTCCAGCAGGTGATTGCTCACCAGATATTTCAATAAAACACATTTAAAAACTTTTATGGTTCACATTTATGTTAATTTTCTTTTTTTTTTTTAATTTGCACTTCACCAACCCTTTTTTAAACACAAAAGCTAAGTATGGTATTAACTGATGAGTTAAAACTACCGAAGTGAAAAACGAATGAACACCTAAGGACCAGGAATTAGTGTGTTGGTGACGCCTCAATGCACTTTCAATGCTGAAAAGCAGTGAGGAGTGTGGATCATGCTGCAGTGGTTTTGCAGACACACAGAGTGCAGCAGGCACAAAACCCTCTTGGGAGTGAATCCCCGCCTTTGCCCTGCAGGTGAACCGGATGCCGTACTACGAGGCCTGTGTCCGGGACTCGTGCGGCTGCGACATCGGAGGGGACTGCCGGTGCATGTGCGACGCCATCGCCGTCTACGCCACGGCCTGCTTGGAGAAAGGCATCTGCATCGACTGGAGGACCCCCGAGTTCTGCCGTGAGTTTCTTTAAGGCTCCCCTTAGACACACTGGAGAGATGTTTTTGTTGTCAGGATGTTCATAGGGCAACATAGATAACTTGGTAATAACCACCTCAAAGTTTGCGTTTTCTCTGTGGGCAAAGAGCTCATCTCAGCTGGGGTTTGAAATCTGTACTCTTCTGCTAAATCCACCAAAATATTTTAACCCTTTTTACAATGAGAAAGAAAACAATGTGGTCACAGAAGGCAGATTATTTCTTCTATCACTGTATAGTGCACTGTGAGTTTGCCAGCAGAGAAAGTAGGAAATTGTAAAAAAAATGTTTCATTTGAGCTATGATGAAATCACCTTCTGTGTGGATGTCAAGGGAATGAAGACAGCTGTGTTGGCTGGAACACTGTAAAACAGGAAAAAGACATCAAGGTGTTCCAGAACAGCACATACAGAGCAAGAAAGAGGATGAACATGCTGTAAATCAATGTTAGAGTTGTCATCTTTTGATGGTTTTGTTTCCACATTTCAGTATATTGTGCATGAGAAGTTATGGAAATACTTGCATACTATACTGTACTTGCAGAAAAGAAACCGACTTCCCTGAGTTAAAGTGTATATTTACATCAGAAGCTAATCCCTTCAGTGAAGGTTTTTTTTATTCTGACTGTTAATTAATTTTGTTTTCCTTCTAGTACTTTGGAAATATCATGCCATTAATTTGAAAAAAAAAATCTGATTTCTCTCTTGCTTGTTCTTTTTTAGCTGTGTATTGTGAGTATTACAATTCTCACAAAAGAACAGGAATTGATGATGCTTTTTCCCGTGGCTACAATGATGACAAATGCACCTGGCACTACAGGCCTTGCAACTGTCCAAATCAAAACTACAAATATGTCAATATTGAAGGTAATAACCTCTACTACTGGAAACCAGGAAACAGTAACATAATTATTTTCAGTGCTGTTGGTTTTTTTAATCAGTCATACCACAGTTAAATAATGATAATCTAATTGATTTTTTTAGAAGTTTGCTGATCTTTCTCTTACTGGTGTTTTAAATACATAATCAACTCAGTAGCTGTACTATATTTAGCTTTATATTAAGCTCAGCCTGTCTGGAAGAGAAATTCTGACGTGCAGCAAATCAAAAGAATGCACTGTACTTAGGAAAGAAAACATGGAGAGAGCAGTTAATATTTTTATTAAACAAACAGATATAGCTGGAGAAACCAAACAAATCCTACACAGACAAAACCTTCTGAGGATGACATTGGAAATACTTACCTGAATAGATGATGTTGCACTTGATACTATTTTTAATAAGAGAAATACAATGTATTTCATTATAAATGGTATAAATTAAATGCCTTTCTCTGATAAATGTAAACCAAACTTCTCTTCCCCTTTCTTCAGGCTGTTACAACTGCTCTCATGATGAATACTTTGACCATGAGGAGGAAAGGTGCATGCCATGTGGTAAGCAGCATTTCATTCTCCACAGCAACTTGAAAACCATACTACAACATTTGCACAGATTCACAGAATATATTTTTCTAGTACCTCTCCATAAATGAGTGTTCATCTAAACAAAACTTTCTTTCAGCTTGTAAAATAAAGGAATGAAAAATAATAATTAAAAGTAGTGTTGGGGTGGGCAATACTATGATACAGAAGCTGGATGAACCTGACTGGTTTTAGTTAGTAACATGAGAAGTTATGTTCGTTGTAAATGTGAGGACTTCTCAAAAGGTGGGTCTTCCTGAAACTGTATTGGTCTTCTACTCTGTGTGAGGCACAGCCCCAGCAGAGCTGTGAGTCTCAGAGGTATTCAACACTTTTAACAGGAAAAGGGAACATGTAGCAGAAGAGCAGATTTAGCTACTGGACTTAGAAAATATCTTTTTAAAGATTTTTTTTTTTAATTAACTTGAAGTTTATTACCATATGGTTTATTTCCATGAAAATCTATCTTATTAAATAATGTTTTGGATAGACTCTAGCTGGACAAGTTTGGATTTTAATGCACATGTAAAAACAACCTTAAGAACAATATTTCTCATATTACAATATTCTAACTTGTGTAACCAGGATCTCAGCTAGTGGTCTCCTTGACATACAAAACCATGTTCCACTATCCCTGAAAACTGAGATGTCCTTAAGCAAAAGATAGCTAAAACTTATTAGTGTTCATTATAATAATGAGATGTATTGATTTCTTTGTAACTAAGTCCTTTGATGTGCATTTTACCACTTAAATATGTCACATTAAACACACTCAGGAATACCTCAGTAATTAACACAATTCTTGGAATCCAATCTGAGATTTGCCTTCTTTGGGATATTTTAATATACTTTTATTCACAAATTTAACCTGTTCTACCTCTATGTAGCAGGACAAGCAAACATTACCACCACACCTGAACCATCTTCATCTTCACCAGGTTAGTTTACACTTGACCAAACTGTTACTTACACACTGATATTATGTCCTGGTGTTTATGAAATCAGTAATGGCCTTTTCTATGTGATATAGCAGCATTACCAGTTTTACATGCATAAGATGAAATGATGAAAAATACCCTGGTACCTTAATATCTTGGGCTGCATCAAAAGCTTCATGGCCATCAAGCCAAGGAAGGGCACTGTGCTCCTCTGCTCTGATGAGAGCCCACCTGGAATGCTGGGTCCAGCTCTGCAGTCTTAAATTCAAGAAAGACACAAGAGGGTCACAAAATGACCAGAGGGCTGGAACACCTCTTCTGGGGTTGTTCAGCCTGGGGAGGAGAAGGCTCCATGGATACCTCGTTGTGGCTTTTCAATACTTGAATGGGGCTTATAAGAAAGATGGGGGACAGACTTTTAGTGGGGCCTGTTGTAATGGGACAAGGGGTAGTAGTTTTAAACCAGAGAAGAGTAGATTCAGGCTGGATACAAGGAAGAAATTGTTTATGATCAGGGTGGTAAAACACTGGAAGATGTTGCCCAGAGAGGCTGTAGGTGCCTCATCCCTGGAAGCATCCAAGTCAGGCTGGACAGGCCTTTGAGCAACCTGATCTAGCTGAAGACATCCCTGCTCATTGCAGAGGGAGTAGATTGGATTATCTTTAATGGTCTGTGCCAACCCAAGCCATTCTGTGGTGAAAAAGATCTCACAAAAATGTAATCCCAGTCTTAGTAATGACTGGCCATATAACACTTCAACAATTGAAGGTATGATTGACTATACCAAATCCATATAGCCTGATACAGGAAAGGAATCTATATATGCTGATCTTAAATTTGTTAGAAATTCTATTAATTTCCCTGAAGACAGATGGTATTGGAAAACTTTATACTCTGGGTTGTGTGAATAATAAAATTATGGATAGCATAGTGTTACATCTCTGCTGATATGAACAAGTATTTGTGCCAAATTCACTTTAAAGTGAAGAAGAAGGTATAGAATGTCTCCAAGAAAACTTGTTTAATGTATTCACTGCACATAATAGCAAAGGAAGCAATGGATAACAGCTCTTCAAGGTTTAATCTGAAAGGTAATGGGTTTTAATAGTAGCTACTTCTAATAGCTATAAAAAACCACTGGGTTTACTTTTTAAAAAATCCATTTATATAGGTATGTTACCAATAGATTATTGAGGACTATTTCTTATATTTGTTTTGATTTTTTTTCTTGTAGTAACAACAGTGCAGCCTATGGTAACAAGGAGCTCTGCCACAAGCACCCTGCCAACAGTACCTAGTACTTCTTCTGCAACAGCTGTATCAACTGAGACAACAAATCCAACAATAACTGCAAAAATTACAGTTCCAAGAACTTCACCCTCACAACCTCTTGTCACAATAAAGTCAACAACTGGTAGGTTTTTAGTGTTATGGTGAACTTGCTCTATACCTCTCTACATAGTTGAGATTCCACTCCTAAGATTCATACAGCATCTAAGCATTAGGCTCCAAATTGTGAAGCAGGCAAAGCAGGCTCCCAGAAGGGAGTTTGTAAACCAGAAATGTTCAGAAGTGTAGATCGAAAGTGCAAGACAAGATAAAGGATATAGGCATTAGGTTAAAAACACAAGCAGAAGTCACTTCTCACTGACTCATCTGAGAAACCCAATTAGAAGTTCTATAAGCAGTGAGCCAGCTCAGCTCCAGTTGGCTTTATCAGCTCAGCTTCAGCCTGTTTTTCCACTGATTCATTTATGGAGTTCCAGGAGAACCCAGTCTATTGGCTCTGAATAGAGTAAGCAAGCCCCAGAGCAGAGTCACACAGGTATCAGTGTAGCAGCTGTGTCCAGGCTTCTAAAGTCCTCTCTGGAGGATGACTTTGCCAACATAAATTGCTTCCTGATTCTGTGGCTTGTGGAGCCTCATTTAGCCTCACATCAACATGCACTTCAACTAATAAACCATCTTGGACCCTGGCTGTCAGGGAGAACAGAGGTAAAAATAGGTCCCAAACGAGTCAAAACACACAAAAGGTGACATTGTGACAGATGATTTGGGCACTGCGGAAAGGAAAGTCTATAATATGATGTTATTTAGCTTTTCAATACAAATTACAGAAAGCTGCAGCTGTGGCTGGTTTGAACATAATAAAAGCCAATGGACAAAGCTTATATAGACTTGAGCCAATGTGACAACAAAGCTAACTTCTTAGAAAAATTATATTAAACAAATCTAATACAGGAAAATACAGAAAATGAGAACAAAGATAGTCACGAGGCAATAGAAAACAAATATAAGTACAGAAATATTTGGTAAGCTTTTGAGAACATGAATACAACAGTCATACTGAAAATATTTGAAAAATAAAAAATAATCTCTAAAATATGGGTAACTTTATAATTTATCAGGTTTTAATTTTTCTGTGAATTGATTACTCACATTATATTTTTCACATTTACTCCAAAAGAACATACAACATCAATTTTTACCACACCAAACATGACTACAACCATCACTACCCCTTCCATAACTACCTCACTGAAAAGAACCATGGCCACTACACCAAAGTATGTTTCCTCATCACCTTCTGCCTCATCAACTGCTACTTCAACAGAGACGGAACAAGCAGGGGTCACCTCAGCACCCTTCAAGACCACCACCAAAAAGGCAATAGCAACTTCCTCAATACCTACTCAAACCACAACTCAGAGCACAACTTTCAGCCAGCCTAAACTAACAACAACAGGTAAATAGCATTTTTTTTTATATCTGTCAGGTGAAGCCATCACTCACAAGTCATATGTCAATATACTCCTTATAAAAAAACCCAAGCATTCTTAATACTGATCTTAACCTTGCAAATAGACAGGAAAGGACATGGATAAGAAGCATTATTAAAATGGAAATTTGCCTTGCCAATGGAGCAAGCATCTGACATCCAAATATGATGTAAAAATTAACATTTATCTTCCAGCACTTCTTCCAAATTTAGACAAAATCTCTCTATGCTTCAAAGGAAATTCTTGAAAACTCAGAGACCACAGAATATATATTCCTCCTAGCCACTGTAACAAATACTCCCCCCAAAAAATATTCATCTTTTTGAATGTCTGACACTCAATATATAAACAAGGATGGTCTCCTCAGAGGCTGTATGGCAAGATGAATTACTTGGTTATCAACTGACAGCAGAGGCTTGGACAGTGTGTGGTGGGAAGTCTGCTGTAGTGGGAGGGCAGCTGTACACTCTTTCCCAAATCCAGGTCTCTCCCACAAAGTACTGTTGGGGTGCATACATCTGGGTCTTTTTGTGCCAGCAGTCACAGCTTCCTCTAGGAGCCAGCTCCCAGCCATTACTAATATTCATTCTTACTTCACAGAGAGTGAGGGAACCAAAGCAACCACTCTGCACTACCCAGAAGGTGAGTAAAAGAGAGTAGAGAGATGCCCTTGGCCTAAGACCGTGTTTCACTCACTCCAGCTTTTCCACATGATGGTCTTGTCCAGTCTGGAATACCTGGGAGGGGTAACATGTGCATCCAACAAGGCTCTTTTTTCCTCATGAGCTTCAGAAAAAGGCAGAGAGTGTTAAATTGTTGGAGGGCATCCTTCAGACCCAGTTTTTGCTCCATATTTTTTGAGGGGGAGTCACTGGCCCACTTCTCCCTCTTGCCCAGTAAGACTCAGTGGGGTTTACTTCTGCCTTTCTAACCCCTAGAGTGATTCCCTGGGGCTTCTGCCTGGGAATTGCTT
This sequence comes from Notiomystis cincta, assembly GCA_013398075.1. NCBI lineage: Eukaryota > Metazoa > Chordata > Aves > Passeriformes > Notiomystidae > Notiomystis > Notiomystis cincta. The sequence goes on along the minus strand of VZRX01005616.1, from coordinate 1,469 downwards.
CCCTCCTTTGCCTGCCTCTCTTGCCCTGCCACTCTCAATCAACTTGTGCTTTTCTCTCTGTAGTTGTCACCCACATAAGAACAACGCAGACGCAGCCTGTGCAGCACCTCGTCACGCAGACACAGGGCACCTCTGTCCTGAGAGAGACCAGCCCTGCCACCAGCCCAGGAGTTCCACTGACAAGGACATTTCCAAGCTCCAGCTCTTTGCCTGTCACCTCAACCTCATCTTCTTCCCTCTCCTCAACCCAGCTAGGAGCATCATATCCTGGTAAGGCTCCCTCCTGCCCTGCTTGCTGCTCTGCCTGCTTCTTCCAGCTCCCACCCTTCTTTTCTAAGCAGCACATCCCATGAAGATACTCATCCTCAATTCTCCCTGCTATTGCCACGACACACAGGCAGCTCCTGGGACTGACCCACACATGACTGTGTCTGCATCCTCCTCCCTGCAACTTCAGGACTTGGGGTCTTGGGCACTGGCCTCTATCAGAGTACAGGCATCCATGAGTTCCAGCCCTACAGCTACCAAACATACACAAGCTAACATAGCTCTCTCTTCTTACAGTGATACCCTGAGAGTGCACAGTAGGGCAGGTGGGAACAAAAGGCAGGGAAAATAGAAACACATTTCCAGTTTACAGCTCAGGACAGTTTTGAGTGAGAGGCATAACACAAGGCATCATCTCCAGCCAAAGGATGCCCAGGCCCTGGCACACCCATGAAAAGTGCAGTTCAACAAATATGTTCTCACTGACCAGTGCTGACCCTGAGTGCAAGAGTAACCAGTGGTGGGTGGGCAAGAAAGTGTAAAGTCCACTCTATGCGAAAGTTCATTCATTACACCCAGGTGCCAGAGCTGTCTTAGTGTTGATCCTCCTTTGGGGAGATGCCACAATATGCTTTGCTTAGAATCCTTCCCAAGACTCAACCATTCTTTTCTTTCATCCCTTTCTTTGTAGCAAGGGAGCCAACCAGAGCTAAGATACCAACTACTAAAGTAGTAACAGGTGAGTGCTCTGGTCATGAAACAGATAAGAGCCATACCTGGCCAAAGCATCCATACTCCTTCAATAGCCACAGCTCTCACTGTGGATCACAATGGATCACTCCCAGCAGACTGCAGCGAGCCAGTTTTAAATTATCAGTAAACAAGTGATACCTCTTCCACACTCAACTGTTCCAGGAAGAAGGAGATAGATAAATTGCTAGAGGTCAACCTTCAAAATGGTCAACAGCAAGCACTTATGAAGTAGAAGCAAGAAAAGATGGAACATATATAAGATAATGGACACTTATTAACTAAATAAGAAAACCAAACACAAGCAGATTTAGTGAGACCTAGGCCTTCCATCCTGGAACATAAGTGATCAAAACATCCAAAACAGAAGAGTCAGTATCACTCAACTTCCCATAAGCCAGCAACACACAACTGACCTGTGCTTCCCTTCTGGCAGCCTTCACCCATGAACA